>VZRL01003197.1:4893705-4937573 GCA_013397895.1 Origma solitaria
GCACGCGGCGGCCCCGCGCCCTATATAAGGCGGTGGCGCCCGCCGCCGCCTCAGACCGCGCCGGCCGCGCTCCCGCTCTGCGCTCTCACGGGCTCCGCTGCACCGGCGCTGGACATGGGCTCCGCGGGCACCCGTCCCGCTCTGGCGGCCGCTCTCCTCTGCCTGGCCCGCCTGGTAAGTGCCGCGGCTCGTCCCGCGGTCCTGGAGAAGGGAGGGAGAGGAGGCGGGTCGGGTGGTTCCGCTCGGCTCCCGGCGCTCACCGGACCCTCCGCTCCGCTCCGCAGGCTCTGGGCTCGCCCTGCCCCGCCGTGTGCCAGTGCCCGGCGGCCGCGCCGCAGTGCGCCCCGGGCGTGGGGCTGGTGCCGGACGGCTGCGGCTGCTGCAAGGTCTGCGCCAAGCAGCTGAACGAGGACTGCAGCCGATCGCAGCCCTGCGACCATACCAAGGGTCTGGAGTGCAACTTCGGGGCCAGCCCCGCCGCCCTGAAGGGCATCTGCAGAGGTAAGCGGCGACCCCGCTCCCCCGGGACGGACCCCGCGCCCCGCGGTGCCGGGGTTCGGTAATTTCGAGCCCATGTATGGTTATGCTTTGTTGTCGGTAGCTTGGCAGAAAGGCACATGACTTCAGCAGTCTGGAATGCGATTCAGTATGTCTGGGCTCCGCTAAACGCACATAAGGAAAAGTGATTCCTGACTAAGTTATTGTTCTGGCCTCGCGTCCCCGGGGGGTTGTAGGGAGCTCCGCCGTACATTGAGTTTAACAGACCAGCAAATACCTGTGCTTAAACCAGCGATTCCCGCCGCTCACTGCCTTCTTTCCCTTCCTGTTGATCTCTACAGCACAGTCCGAGGGAAGACCGTGTGAATATAACTCCAAAATCTACCAGAACGGCGAGAGCTTCCAGCCGAACTGTAAACACCAGTGTACGTGCATAGATGGAGCTGTGGGCTGCATCCCGCTCTGCCCGCAGGAGCTCTCTCTTCCCAACCTGGGCTGCTCCAGCCCCAGGCTGGTCAAAGTCCCCGGGCAGTGCTGCGAGGAGTGGGTCTGTGACGAAAGCAAGGATGCGCTGGAGGAGCTGGAAGGCTTTTTCAGCAAAGAGTTTGGTCCGGATGATTCTGAAGGCGAACTAACCAGGAATAATGAGCTAATTGCCATTGTGAAGGGAGGCCTGAAAATGCTACCTGGTGAGTGTGGGTTTATCTGGGTGATAGTTAAGGGGACTCCTCCCAGAGGGTGGCTATGTGACTCCTTAGACCCCAAGGGAAAGAAAGAAACCTAGTGAGAGAATATATACTTAGACTAACTCCTCCTCTTCTTTTCCAGTTTTTGGATCCGAGCCACAAAGCCGAGCTTTTGAGAATCCCAAATGCATTGTGCAAACAACCTCTTGGTCCCAGTGCTCAAAGACGTGTGGAACTGGCATCTCCACAAGGGTGACAAACGACAATCCTGACTGCAAGCTCATCAAAGAGACCAGGATATGTGAAGTGAGGCCATGTGGCCAGCCCAGCTATGCCTCCCTAAAGGTAAATACAGACTCTTCTGGTGTTCCTTTTCTTTCTAAGCTGCTTCAGGTAGGGGGTAAAGGCTGGAAAAGAATCTCCTGCTAATAATGTTATTGTCTTTCCTTTACAGAAGGGAAAAAAATGCACCAAGACAAGGAAGTCCCCCTCCCCAGTGAAGTTTACTTATGCTGGATGTTCCAGTGTGAAGAAGTACCGCCCCAAGTACTGTGGCTCCTGCGTGGATGGCAGGTGCTGCACACCCCAGCAGACCAGGACTGTCAAGGTCAGGTTCCGCTGCGATGATGGGGAAACCTTCACCAAGAGTGTCATGATGATCCAGTCCTGCCGATGCAACTACAACTGTCCGCATGCAAACGAAGCCTACCCCTACTACAGACTAGTCAACGACATTCATAAATTTAGGGACTAAGTTGTGTTGGGGGTGGGATGCAAAACAGAATTTTGAAGTACCCAGCCGTGGAGAAAGGACCTTTGATGGAAGTGGTGCCTTGCCCATTTGAGGGCAACATTGAGATGTTACAGGAGTGCACTGTGCAACTGGACACTAATGCAACAGAGATTTAAGCATACTTAAAGCTTCATAGTACTGGAGCAACTTTACCGCTTCTTTTTGGAGCACCTTATCTAATTATATACTGTTTTCTGTTTGTAAGTGATCAGATAAATGTTTTGTTCCGGTTATGAAAACTTTTCTATCCTGTTCAATTTAACACTATGCTTGTCCTCCTCCCTCCAATCTTCTCCCACCCTTTCCCAACTAAGTTGGAAGTTACATTCCTTCCTGAGGTGGGCACTTGTGGGGTGTTCACAGTGGCAGCTATTATGTACCAACTGTAGTTTAATGGCAAACAGAAATCAGTTGTTTTAAAGCTGAGTATTTTATTTATCAAACTGTAGCTTTTTGTTTGTTTGGTTTTTTCCTCTGAGTTTTTTTTTTTTTATCCCTTCCAGCCCCTGTAATACTGGAATAAGTTGTAAATGATTTTAATTTTATATTCAATGAATTAAAAGAATTTATTTATGGAATTAATCATTTAATAAAGAAATATTTACCTAACTACTCTTGGTAGAGCATTCTGGTAGGCAACAGACTTAAATACAGCAAACGCAAGAGGTTTCTGTGAAAACTTTGAATTCTGGAAAGTTTAGATTCTCTGAAAGTTAAGTTCTACTGCAGATGCAGCAAGGGACTAAAAAGCCAAGTCTCTAATTCTTTGGGTAAATGATGTTTTGAAGGGGTGTCTGCAGTCTGCAACCCCAGACTCTAGAAAGTATACACAAAAAGAACTTCTTGGCACTGAATGCAAATCTTTGATAGACTGAAATGTTAATTAGACTGTCAGATTATTCAAACTGTCCAGGAATTTGCAACATAAGGTACTTCATTAGAATGCAGTGCATGCACGGTGATGTTGAACATTAGGGTGGAAGTGGTCGTCGGGTCTCACGTTTTTTGGTGGCTGCTTTTTGCAAATTAATACATTTCTGTGGCAGAGGAATGCTTCCTACAGGCTGCAGGAGGTAGTTTGCTTTCACTAAATTCAAATTAAATGAGCTTGAAGCAATGACTTTTGTTAATCCTAATAATCCAGTGATGAAAAGTAAACATACTGTTAACAAGAGAAGAATGTGAGGAATTTCAAGTACTTGTCCAATAGAGTAGAAGGCAAGGGAGCTACTCTTTTCCTCACTTCTCCTTCCCACTTTTTAAATATGCAATTACACTTTACTCTGTGGGACACAGATGACATTTGGCTAAGCAAGGGAGTCAGAGAGCTAGTTGGCATGCAGTAAGAAAATGACATTTAAGAAAATGAACTAGAGCAGGATTTGAGAAAGCATCCACAGCCCAAAGCTGTGCTACAGATAAGAGTGAAAGGAAACCTGCAACAGGGTATTATTTTCTTCTCCTTGTGTGGGTATTTCCCTGTCAAAATATTCTCTCACATCTCTTTAGTAAGAAAGATACTGCTCATAAAAGACATACTGATTTTGAGGTTTTAGAATTGTGATGGGATGTCATCCAGTGTCATTAGTTAAAAGCAGAATTGGTTAAGGGTCAAATTTTTCTTAATTAGACATAAATATCTCAATAAAATAAATAGCCAAGTATCTCTGAAGCTTATCTCTGGCAGCTAATGCTTTGCCTGAGAAATTACAGTCCTCCCTCTTTGCTCAGTCAAGTTTTCTCCCGGAAGGCATTCAAAAGTTGAGCTGTTTTGGAATTCACCACCTGGCCACCAGTCTCAGCTGTACCTAAACTTGTCTGTACAGTATTTGTTGACAACAAAAGTGTAAAGCGCAAGGAGGCACTTTTGTTTGGCTTCTACGTAGATCGAGCACGGAACCCTTCACTACACTGGCCGCTCGCTGAGAAACCACCAGATTTACACTTGGGGTTATTGCAGGGGGAGGAGGAGGGACACACTGATCCAGACACCCGGCAGCTGCAGGCACATTCCTCGCCATCCCCACTGTCACTTACACTTGAATGGCATCCACCTTCACACCAACGCAAGTAACAGCTCCCCAAAAATCACATGGATGTGTAACTATACTGTACACAGAGCCTGCACCCGTAACACACACGTCACAGATAAACAGCGGCCCCGCTGACTCCTGCCTGAAATGTGGCTCCTAGCCAGGCCCTGGGGTTTACAACCTGCTCTTTGGTTTTTCCATGTTTCCCCAAGTAAAAGGGTGGTTCTATATTCTGCTCACTGGAAAAATACACTATTGGGAGAATAAGGGCTGCAGAAGCAGGTCAGATAAACAAGAGTAAAATACACTAAGTGAAACTATCCTGATATAAAGGGAATAAAATGAATCCCACTAAAAAAAACCTGCAAGTCTTCCAAAATGTGGCTGTCATACCAACTGATCATCATCCATGTAGTCCCCTCTTCTATTTTGCATTTCACAATTACATGGCAAAACTACTTTTACAACTCTATAGAAGGAATCACTGTCATTTTTTATGTGTCATATTACCCTTGCTTTGAAACATTTATATCCTCTGTTGTTCCAGCAGAATAAAAAACCCCTAAGTAGTAGGTGTGGATATATAAAGGACTAAAAGCTCAAGTTCCACGAAGTGCAGCAGCAGAGCTTACAGGTAAAGTAATGAGCACAACTATAATGGTATTTCTTGTCAAAAATTAAATATCAATGTCCTGCTTCCAGAGGAACACTAGGAGATGAGGAGTTAGGAACATGACGAATAATGTACATGACAAGAAGCTGTGCATCCGGAGCGAATTCAAAGCCCGAAAGTAAAGGCACCAGCACCGTGCGGAGCTCCCTGGAGCCGGGCAGAGCCGGGGCAGCCCGGGCACGGCAGGAGGGAGAGCGGCACTGCCGCAGCCTCCAGCACTGCCCCTCGGCAGCAGCCCTGCTCCAGCCATCCCCCGGCCGCTCTCCTGTGTGCTCCGGCCCTTCGCTGCCCCTGCCCGGCCGCTGACACCGGCACGCCGCACCGGGACGGGCCCGCGGCCGAATCCGTGCTGCCGCCACAAGGAGCGCTCCCCACACTACAGCCTCAGGACCGAAGGAACGCCCAGCCTTGCATTCCACGCGCGTGTTTACAAGGGCTCGATGGTGGTAAGCGCTACAGTATCAAGGTTACACATAAAATCTTCCCTACTGCTGAAGGCAACACAGTGAACACAAAGTTTCAGCTTCCATAAGCGCTCCATGACAGGAAACCAAGCAAAAGCAGGGACAGACAGACAGACTTCCATGATTACACGAAGTCCTTGTGGGATGTAGCCAGCTCGCTCTCCTGCAGCAGCAGGTGGAGGAAAAGCTGACATCGCACTGACAGTGGGACAAGGGAGCTACTTGTGAACCCTCGTGGGGCTGTGAGGATCTCTGTATCCACACATCAGTCACTGCAGAGCCCACGGCACAGCCCACGGCAGATCAGCCCCCCGGGCTGCCTGACCCTCCAGAGGACACTGTCTGGGAACACACCCATCTCCCTGCTGCTCGTGGGCAGCCACTCGGCCATGCAGGAACAGGCAGTGACCCCCTGAGCAGTGGGATTGATGCAGGACGATCTCCAGTCCACTGAACCTGCATGAATCCCTCACAAGTCTTGAGGACCGAAACAAAAAGTCTGCAGTGGGCAGTCATTCATGGCTGGAAGTCAAACCTACCTACCTACACAGAAGCAGTTAAATGTGTCACACCAGAGACTTGTTCTTGCCCTTGTGAGCTGATCCTGCAGAAATGCATGTGCACAATTTAGCTCAGTTGTTTAATCAGTGACACTATTTTGATGCAGGGTCCAAGTGCTCAGCACACAGCAAGGGAAGGCTGTATAGTTTTACCAGCTGCTCTGGCACAGTTTCTTTCATGTAGACATGTCCTCATTTTCACCTTCACAGGTTTTTCCTCCATATTACATAGCCACAAATAATACACAGAAACACAGAGGTGTCACAGTGAAAGCACTAACATCCAATAGCTTTGGAGATACCTATAAATGCACTCCAATGCATAGACAACAACTGCATTGAACTGCAGTGACACTTGCTATCTAGAAAATACAAATCCTGCAAAAAAGACTCCAACCAACAAAAAGATACAATAAGCATCTGTCTATCACCCTGCAAAGACCAAACATCAAGAAACTGAATAGATGGCATCCACTGTGCTATGGTTTTCCCCCCATAAAACTACAGAGCTATGACTTCTATGTACACAATTTATATTGGAGAAGATCCTGAAAGACCCCAAGGCACCATTCACATAAGCAACTTCATCTGTCTTGAAGTACAACCACTTATGGGATGGAATGTAGCAACTCTCCAGGAGGAAAACATTACACAATCTTCTGTGAGTTTTCATTTACTAGACAGAAGAAATTCAAAGGTAGGGTACGCACATTTGCCCAGATGGGAATCCAGCTGGAACATGTACACTAACAACTTCACCTCCTGATGAATGCAGTTGCAATCAGAATGAAGGGACTCCATCTGAGTCCAAGTGAAAGCGTCAGCAGTATAGCCCAGCAGTGTTTTGAGACCACTGAAGGTCAGATCAGAAGTCCAGTATACCAGCCAAGACAAAGACACCAGTTTCAGAGGAACTGCTAATGTCCTTCAGCATCTCAAACCAACCAGGTTAGATCCTATTTAGTTCATTAACGTGACAAAATCAGACATCAAGGTGTCATGGCTGTAAAACCAGAAAGCCTATTAAGAACTTGAAACAGGAAAATGTATTCTTCTCTACAGAGGCAGACACTTGTGTTGTAGTGGAACAATACCACTAAAACCAATACGGACGCCCAAGCACAGCTGAAAAGTAGAGATTGGAAAAACGGTCAACAAAGATACCACTGAGAATTTAGATCATAGAATCACCAAAATGCCAAGCTGGAAGTGACACAACAGGATCATCAAGTCCAGCTCTGGGTCCTGTGCAGGAAACCCCAAGATCCACACTGTTTGTCTGAGTGTGGTGCTGTGATCACTTTCCTGGTGAGCCTGTTCCAGTCCCCAGACACCCTGTGGGTGAAACAGCTTTTCCTGATATCGTCTAAACCTCCCCTGACATAACTTCATGCTGCTTTGTGAGTTCTGTCACTAGTCAGGAGAGTGAAGAGTTCAGTGCCTGCCCCTCCTCTTCCCCCCATGAGAAGCTGTAACTGCAATGAGGTCTCCCCTCAGTCTCCTCCAGGCTGAGCAGACCCAGTGCCCTCAGCTGCTCCACATACAGCTTCTCCTCGAGGCCTTTCACCACCTTTGTTGCCCTCCTTTGGGCACTCTCCAACAGTTTAATGCCTTTCTTATATTGTGGCACCCAAAACTGCCCCCAGGGCTTGAGGTGAAGCTGCCCTGAACAGAGCAGGACAATCTCTCCCTTGCCCAGCTGGCAGTACTGTGCCTGATGCCCCCCAGGAGAGGGTTGCCCCTCCTGGCTGTGTGAAAGTGATGGGGACTTCTTGGCAAGCTTTTAATGCCATCCACCCATTCTTTTTGTTAGTATCTACACCTCATCTACTGACTTTTCATCCCACTTCAGCACAGCTCTACTCCCTATTAGCACTCTTAGCAAGAGAGACAAATTCTGGAGCTACAATACAGACTCAGGAGAGAACCTGGAAGAGAGGAGTGGAAAGGCAAAAGCAGTTTTCACAGTTGTTTCCTCAATCTCCTTGAGGCAGAACAGGTATGACGGGAAGAAAGTGGCAATGTGATTTTAGAAACATTTCTGCTTTTCCAAAAGTTGGAATGATGCAGGAAACAGCCAGATCCCGGTGTAGTAATTTATTCTCTAAAAAAACCACCCTCTCCCTTCTCATTTATATCCCTCCTTCTCTGGCAGATTATTTTGAACTCATTCTGATTTGTCATGCAACCATATGAACAGCAGTACTGATGCAGGTGATGCTAAAAGAAGTCTCATGCAAATGGATTAGATAAAATACAAGGACTGCTATGTCAGTTAAAAAAAAAAGAATTAAATCCACCATTTCTATCATGAGTTCATAAAGACTTCCCCTTACCCTAAAGGTAGGCAAAGCTTTCCATATTTTACCACCCTATTGATTTTTCCTGCCAAAAAGCCTACTGTAGTAAGATAGCCTGAAAATGCTGTCCTGCAGGAAAAATTAGCCAAAGTGAAATCAGGCCAAGCCAGGGGAACTTTGCTTCCAAAGCAACAACAAAAAAAGCCACAATGCACAGGGCTACAGAGGGAAAGAAGCTCTCACAACAAAAGCATCACCAGAGCAAAGTCAATGTACCATGGGGCTCTCAGACCTGCTGGGGCACAGTGAGAACACACTTCTGTTACCACAGACAGACAGTGGAACAACTCTCTTTTTACCTGGTTTTACATGTCATCTGTAACTTCCCTTTCAATTTCAGTATTTCTTTTACTTTTGCTGCTATTTCTTGTCTTGTACACATGTGACTTCTATTTCAACACAGATTTCCAGCAAATAAAACCATATGCACTGCCATAGCAACATTTTCATACAAACACAGTGTAATCTTTGTTCACTGAAGTACACAGTTCATTTCTTTTTCTCCTATTAACAGAACCTGCATCTGCATACAGTTTAACTGAATGTCATAGCAACAACATAAACATAAATTCAAGATATTTTTTCCTTTAGAGGGTGGAAGAATAAATGTTTTCAGGAAGAGTGTGGGACTTAAAGCAGAATGAGATGTTTGTGACTAAACAGGGCCTAAAGTTACATCATCACAGCTGTATATTTACCCCTGGAAAGCCTGCTCTTGCATGGTGTTACACATTCTCAGCTCCTACAGATGTCAACAGAGAACAGTCAGATCTGGCAGGGCAAGGACTGAATCCCAGCTATGCTGAAACACATGTAGCTGGGACCTGTTATCAGCACTCCCACGAACTCAGAAATCCATGCACAGCTTCAGACTAGAGTCCATGTTCTGCACTGTAAAGAATTTTCCCCTAATGCAGAGTAAAACTGCACTGCTGACTGGAGTGACAAAAACTGGTCCAGCACATCTCTAAGGACCAGTGCCAGCCACACATTCTGTGGCATGACCCTCTTTTCCTCTACGGATCAACAATTCCTAATGCCAAGATAAATGCAGCAAAACTTAGAATTTGAATGTATTCATTCAAAACTGAGCCGTTACACGGACAGGGGGCAGAATGTTGTTTACCCATGACAACTCAATTATGCCTCCTACCCCCAGGAAGTTATACAAAAAAGGAAAAGAACCGAGTTGTCTCCCATGGCTGACTCAGTCCTACCTCTCAGCTATTGCTGTGTGCTTAGCTATGCTCTATTTTTGTCCTTTAAGGTTTGTGAAAGGGATGACATCATTAAGCTTTTAATTTTTTTAAGGAGTGTGTTCATTCAAGACAAGAGCCTTTACTCTTTGTAAGCTGATAGCCCTTCAGCTCAAGCATGCTGAAAAGTCCAAACATTAAAAGAAATGCTGTAACAACGCTGCACAGAAATAGCTTGTTCCTTCTGTGACAAATAGTTTATAGAGGAAAATAAATGAGTAAGCATAGTAGGCATAAAATCAAGCACTCAACGCAAGCTGGTGTTGAATGATGAAGATTAAAACAACATCACAGTTTTCATTCACAGACATGATCTGCTCTGAATCAAGGCAGTCCTGTAGGGAGCTGCGTGTAATATGACTACAATAGTATATTTTCAAAATGGACAGAACTGAAGCCTTCAAGGCAGCCTCAGCTCTATGTCTTAAATTTCTAGAGCTTGACTAGAATTTTAAATATACAGAAGATACTTTCTCTCTTCAGTTTATTACAAGGTGCTTGTTCCACGCTGAGTCACTCAGAAAGAAATAAAAAACTTTCCTTAATTGTCTATGAAAGTATTAAAAAACATCTTCCTAGCCAAAGAGTGCATAAACTTTGATTAAATCAGTAACCTCATTATTATGAATTATCACTAATATGACGAATTTTGATTTCTCATTATAAAGAAAAATTGAAAAAGCTTAGGAAAACTGATTAAAATATTTGAATTGCATTTTGGTTTGTATTTGATGAACCACCTCTGCTCAAACTAGTATAACTGTAAAAATAGGTAAGCAGTAACCTAGGAATGAATGGCAAATGCTACCAAGGCCTTTTACTCCTAGTTTGACTAAACTCTGGAAGACGATTCCTAGCTTCGTCTGGGAAATTTCAGTTCTAGTAACCACCACAGGAATGCTTCTTAATAATTTTAAAAGCCTTCTTTAAGGTAGAGACGGATTTAAACCCAAAGCATAGACTTAACAGCATCTTCATTTAAAAATAAATTATGTTGTGTTTGACTCACAAGGAAGCTTAAAGTAGATTTATGTAAGAAAGACACCCCCACAGGCAAACCCTTTCGTACAATTAATGAAAACCCCCAAGAGCACAGGAAAGTAATGCAAATCACAAATCTGTGCTCTTCAGCCAAAAACTAATCACACACACATGCAGATCAACACTAGTATTTGCAGCACTCTCATTTTCACTGTGCTATGAATCCAACAGAACTGCCATGCTTTTACTCCAGATGAAACATTTTCTGGCAAATGAACTGTGGCAGTTTTGCTGTTCTGCTCTTTTACTGGTATTACTATGAATGAGTTCAAGAGTGGTCTAAAGTAATTTGTGGCTACCAAGTCAGTGTGCAGCAATCACTGATTAGGAAAAGCTTATTCACTTTCACTGAACTGAAAAAATATGAAAGCAGCACCTATAGCTATGAATCCTGGTCCTTTAAAAAGGGTTAAAAAAACAAATGTTGAAACAAGAGGCGGGCAGAGGACCAACAATGACTAAGAAAGAAAATAGAGCACAGGTGGCTACTGCCAGGCAAGAAGAAAAACCTTCCTGTTTTACCAGAGGTTGCAAAACACACAAGAGAAAGCACATACGATACCACTGGGAGAAAAAGTAGTGTGTGACTACAAAGGTCCGACGTTCTGTCCAAACTTCAGTAGTGAGATGTCATGGCAAACAACTTTTTAACTACAATTTCTTTGTAAAGGGAAAGAAAAAAACCTTCCAAAACTTTGAAAATCACAAAAATCCTCTCCATGCAGCATGACTGGTGAGGATCCAGCAGCCTGAAGGCTTGAAGCCCAGACTGAGAGTGTGGAAGCCTGAGTCCTCTCCTGTACTGCTCCCACAGCCTCCTGTTACCTCCACAAGTTCCTTCACTGCTTTCTGCTGTGTTTCTATCTACAATATCAGCACTGGCAGAAGAACACTTATGACTGAAACACCACCTTCATGGCAATTCAGCACACGCCCCAGGCCACCAACACACAAAGGTGCTTGTCTCACGCAGGAGACAGAGCCTGGGGAACTACAAAAGCAGCAACAACCTCAGAGAGCTGTTTAGAGTGATAATGTCCTGAATACTTTACAAACACTGGCTTGGCCAGACCCTTGTAGAACTAAGGCAAAGGCTGATGCTCATTCCTGAGAATGCCCTGGTGCAGTAGGGAGAAGGGCTCACCTGGCTGGCACTGCTTGTGGCATTGCTGCTCTCATCCTCCAACAGACCCCACAGGCATGGGGGACTTGGATACAGGGATAAGGAGTCTGTGATCTAGAAATCTTCTCAGAAGTTAACAGCTGTCAGCAGACAATACAGTATGGGATTTTCTTTTCCTTTGTGATTTGTTTTTAAGTAGGTAAATTTATCTGATATGCCATAAGTATTTACAATACCTAACTTCAGTAGGTACTAGGAATATGAAGTGCATAACACAAGCACTCTTTAGAAGTCCAGCATTATTTGCATTAGTGCCAGTCTATGCATCCATTTCTATGGATTTTAAAACCCATGCTAATTTAGAAGATCTGGAGAGCAGACTAAACACACGGCAACATGCCACCCTGAAAACAGTCTGACTTGTCCATTAACACATGAAACAAGATGCAATCAAGTAAGGAAAAAAAAAATGTATTGCAGCAAGCACCCAAAATGTCACCAGAGAAGATTAAAGTCAAAAGTAATATAAGACCATTTTCAGCAGCTCAGTGTTACACAGAAATGCTGTAAAAGGAAATTGATCTAGTGAAACAACTGTGGGTTTTTTTTCCCCCAGTAAATTTAAGCATTAAGACACAAATCCACATACAAATACAAATATGTGATGAGATATTTAAACCCAAAAGTTTGGCACTGAGCTGGTTAGAGAAAAAGGAAAAATAATGGTGCAATTAAAGACTTCAATTACATCAAATTATATATTTTTTTTTCTGGAACCACAATTCCCCATCTTTTTATTTACATCCCTTAATATGCATTATTAAATCCAAAAAAAGTCGAGCACTTTGAGAGTGCTATCTTTAGTAAAGGAAGTTAAGCCAAACCTCTAGGAACTTAGTTGTATAAAAAAAATTTAATAAAATAATTAAAAAATTAAAAGCTCATTCCACCCTCTTCTCTCAAAGAACTGTCATAAACTGTCCCGAATCTCCCCTTCTTCCACAGATGAAAGGGATGAGCTTTCACTGTCTGAGTTCTCTGCAGGCTCACTGCCATCTGAGGATATAGAACACAAAAAACAAAGAAGCAATTAGTTTCAGCAATGTTGTTTGCTCATCAAACAGAAGCAGTTTCGTATCTTCTTTTCCTTTTAATCACACTTTCCTTTGGGACAGCTATTTCATAAGACATAACCAGTCTCATAACATGGGATAAAGCTGTGGATAGGACCTCGTTAAAGGAGAAAGCAAGACAATGTTGAGGATTCCTTTTACCTTGTAAATCTTGGTCTTTCAGTCAAGTAGGAAAGCAGAGTATTTATGCCCCCCAAAACTCTTCACCTACTGAGAATTTAAAATTATTCTTTTGGCTTGTTTTAAATATTGTTTTCTGGGATGCTACACACGTCTATCACAACCGTAAAGAATTATAAATACTTTACACTTTTTTAAGTGTTTCAGTTAAGACGTGGAACTACAGAGAAATTCTAAATGGAAATGGAAACTTAAAATTATGTAGCTTTGTGCTTCTTCCACATGTTCCAGCATCCCAAAGAGCTATGTAAATCCATGAGCTAAGGCTGATGAGGTTCAAGGTGCACAGTAACTTGTACTTTAAGGCACGGCTATTGTGCTCTGCTGAGATCATATAGTGAAACTCTCATCTCCAAAACTGGTCTTCAGCCTCACACCCCATGGATCCTTCTTTAACAAGCACTGACCCTGGTCACCTTGTGCTGAGGTCACCAAATGCCACTGGTTGGTGACACTCAAGCAGCACAAAAATAAACTACAGCAAAGCAGGCCCATGATTCACACGCTGCTCTCATTGTTATTTTCAGTATTTGATCTATGAATTTAAAGATGTTTTTGAGCTTTTAGTATCAGAGGCTTCATTAAGAGAATGTTACCAAAAGGAAGCTGATGAAGTATAGCTCCTGTCTTGTCAAGATAAGTTCTAGAGCTGGCAAACATGGATAATACATAGGACCCAGTGTGCACCTGTACAGTTTGCAAGGAATTTGTTCAAGAAAATAGAAGCATTTCACCCAGAAACATCAGAGGTCACATTTTGTCTACATGAAATCTAGTGTATAATCAATTAACATTTATATGCCAGATATGTACTGAGTAATGCACAAAGTAAGGACTTCTTTTGCCCCTAAGTCCTGTGAAAGCTTCTATAATCCCCTACTATCTTCAGCCATGACTGACCTTCTATGCTGCAATCAGAGCACCTGTAGTTTTTGCTATTAAGCAAGTCAAGCATCAAAACATCACATAAAAGAATGTGGCAATCTTCGACTCACAGCAAAGCTCAACAGACAGATTTTAGCTTTACTTTTGTCTGTTACACTAAAATTCAAAAGGAATTACAGATTGTCTTCACTCAAAAAGAGCATATTTGTATGCTGCTGATAGCACTGCCTATAAATTAAGATTGCCCAATCCTTCCCACCGTAAAACTGTCTGCAGTTTACTTATAATGTAAAATTTAAACTCTGGGTTTAAGTTTTTCAGTGGCAGTTTCCTTCCCCAATCCTTATTTTCCTTATGCAGTTGAAAGTTTCAGCCAAAATACTTCAGCCATTTCTGAAAAGAAGGATAGCAGAAATAGGCATTATACTCATTAAATCCTAGCAGTTTCTCTTTGAAGGGATCCAGCTCTAGCTCTCCCCCAGTTCCTTGGTGGTTACTACTTGAATCTCAGGGAGAATGGTGATCTTTCCTCAGCATGTGCCTGTTGCTGTGACTACAAAAACTTGCCTCTGTTCTCCCTGAGGAAAGGGGTAGATCTGAGATTGCTCAGTAAGGGAACAGTATTTTAGCAGTTAAATTCCCACGAAGACTTCTAGCCTGGGTCCCGTGCACACAGGGTCAGCAGGGTTATGGCAGCCTGAGCCCCCATGCTCAGCAAACACCCTGCCAGACGTCCACTCATCAGTGTTTGCCTGGAATGCAAAGGGAGGTCAGCCGGACAGGTGCTCCAAGCAGGACAAGTGTCCCTCCGGGCGTGCCAGGAGGCAGAGAGGAAAGGCAGCGTCGGTAGGAATAGGATAAGCAAGAGCAGGATGGATGGCTTGGGAGGAGCAGGCTACTGATAGAAAAAGCCATACATGGCAAAGAAACTGGACTGCAAGAAACACAGAAGATGCTGTAGCAGAAAGGTCACTTCTTGGGAAATGGGAAGGGGCTAAAATACTTCTCTGATTACAACAGATTTCTCTACGACAGTCTGGAGGTTAACCTGAGGTCTGCACTCTCAGCAATTATCTGTGAATGCAACTGTTAAAGCAACCTGAAAACTGGGCTTTTTTATTCTATATTCTGTAAAGATGACATACAAAAGAAGAGTACAATGATTGTTACACACTCTAACTAAAATGGCACTTTGTCTTCAGGCAGAATAAAGGCAACAAGAAAGTCCTCCAACTTTTATATTCATGTTGTAAACATGCTTTTCCTCAAATAATCTAAAACTACTGTTATAGGCTTCCACTCCTAACAGAAAAAATACCAAGAACACAGTGCCCAAACCCAACTCAAGGGCGAAGTTGATTATTAATATTTTAACCAAGAAGATGACAGTAAGTTATGATAAAAGTTGTGAAAGTCATTATATTTTTGCCATTAGCTGTAACTTGTGCTACGTTATACCCAAGGCACCTCAACAGGGAGCTATTAAATTCATTTTTATGGAATCTACAGAAACAGCTAACACAACAACAAAAACCAGTGGTTCTCAAAACCTGAAATGGCTGTTAGTGTTCTCAGAATCTCTGCAGGGATGACTACTAATCAAATGATTCTTGGAGCAGAAGAAGGTTACTGTGCTTAAGACACACACTAGCACTGCCCTGTGACAGAGCTGTTGGCACTTCCCAGCTATTAGTGGCTCTCTCTTCCCCTTCTCCTCTGCCTTTTACAGAGTCAGGTAGGTGCTGCAGCAGTATGACCTCAAAATACCGTTGTTCAATCAACACTTACTTGAATCTATACCCTTAAAAGGAAAACGTCCCTATTAGCTCGGGAGACAGAGACAACAACCCTATACAGATTAAGTGTATGAGTCAATCAATTGTAATTCTCTTCTGACCTCTAAATCATAGGAGGACAGCTGACTACTGAAAAGCAAGGGTCCTAGATCAAGAAATAATGGATAAACTCAAAAGCACCCAGGTTCATGTACCCCAGTGGCTGTATGAACACCCCCAGAGTGCATACCACAGGGCCCAGTTACTCAGACCAGGCTCCTACTGTATCCCCTGGGCTGCTGCCTCTCTCTCAGAAGCCCTTGCAGTGCACAGCAAAACGAATTTTTGCATGCTGTATCTTTGGGAACAGACTGCTCTCACTTAGTGGATTACTTAGTGTAATCTAGCCAGAACAGCCAAGATCCATGGAGATCCAGGATCACTGGTACAATATTCTCAGTCCTGTATTTAATCAGTCAAATGATATACATAGAGAGCCATGACTGAGCTGCTGCAGGGAAACAGTAATTGCAAATATAGCTCAAAGCTTTTCCTCAAAAATCTGTGAGAATTAGAGACTGGCCCATCCCTGAAGAGTATGGAATATGATAACTAAGTTGACTAGGTGAGGGACTAGGTCATAAGAACTGATTCCCTATTTCAGCAGCTGCAGAAAAAGATGCTGGGACGTGAAGCCTTTATACCGGGAAGAAAAACGGAGATTAACTTAAAAACTAAAAGCAAATTCCTGCTAGATCTGGATTCTCTTCCAAATTAACTCCAAGATCAAAGTTTTCCCTCAACAAAGTAACTTTTAAAAGGTAACACTGTGCTTTTAACCCATCCAAAAAGCTACTTTGCCACTGTGATTTCTAAGAACTATCTTAAAATTCAGAATTATTTGTCCAATGTTAGAAGCTATGCTAGAAAGTAATGGAGAATGATTCCTTGGCATGATTAGCAGGCTTACTTAAAACTCATCATCCCCAGACAGCCTGACTCTTTAGAAATAATCAACTCTGACAAACTTCGCGACATTAAGAAAAATAGCATATATCTTTTTACCTTAGTGGCTAAAAAGATATTAAAACCCCAGTAAAGCACCAGTAAACAAAGTTAGAAAAAACACATTCAATACAGCTCATGGAGGCATGCCATCAGCCAGCAGTTTTAAGAGAGAATATTCATAAGGGCTTTTTTTATAGCAATCTTTTAGCTTCAAAAGGAAATACAAGACATATTGCTCATTCCTGACATTATTAGTAGGTATATCCTTAACTACTGTTTATATAACTAAAATATCCAAACATAACATAACAGGAAATAAATACACGCTCACCTTGGCCAAGGACCACCATGTCATTCTTCAGTGTTTTCAAGACCACAAATAATGTTGGATACTCAATTATTACTTTGCCTTTCAGATTGTCTAGGAGGCTTCTACTGGCATCCAGTTCATTGTACCTTAAAAAAACCAGGAAGTTTACTTTGGATTTTAATATTAGCAAGGACATAATGTACATTTGGTGGGGAAAAAAAAAGTAAAAGACTTTCTGGTATTTCACATGATTTTCAGGTGATAGCACGTCCAGAAGAACCGTTTTATAATTCAAATTACATATCCACTCTTATTCTCCAACTACATACTTTTTAAAAACCTTTCTAACATCCAAACATAAAAAACAAAAGGAGAACGAAAGTCAAATATGTCTAAGGGTTGAGATGTTTTAATATGTCTTCATGAATATTTTTAGCATATCAGATGTGGATATAGGGTTATCAAAACTGATACATTTATCAAAATCTTATTCTAAATGAAAAATAACCTTTAATATTCTACTTATGGGCTTTAACACTACAGGTTTAATTTAATGGTTAGTAGTGTACCTTATTTATCATGTTTGCTTATGAATTACCAGTGAAGCCCTGGGAAGATAAAATAAAAGGCTTATCTGAACTACTAAAGCACAGGTATACTAGAAGCACTTAGAGCTCTCTTTTTGTAGGAGATACATCCTTGTTCTGATACAGGAGCATTGCAGCAATAATTTCTAAAAGTTGGTACAATACCCCTTTTATGTCAGAGCAAATCCCTGCTTACAGCACCATCAGCAACAAGCTCCCTGTAGAAATCCCCATGTATGTGTGTGCTCCAGAGGAATATATCTTGCATGTGCAGTCCTTTCCCAGGAAAGCGCTTCTCCTCACCCTGGAGGGTGAAACTACACACACAACAAATTATATCACAGTAAAGACAAGTAAACTGAGCACCCTCTCCACAATTACTCTCTCAAACTGTAATGTTCTCACCCAACTCTTTAACTAGAAACCTGGATGTGGGATTTTGAGGAAAGGAAGGGGTATTTCAAAGGCCACTGAAAGAGGGGCCCTGTTGCTTTCACTTGCTGTAACTGCGGCATCCAAAGGATGCTCTGATATTATTACACTGCAATCTGAGTTATGCAATTCTTTCTGTAATCAGCATTATTAAATTACCACTAAGCTATTGTATCAGCTAAGGGCAGATGAAGTTCAAAACCAAAATATACTGTAGGCAGTACATGGAGTATTTCCCATAGCTGCTCTGCCTCCTCTGATCATTAACATATTATGCAGTTGTGTTTTCTTCTGCCAAAACCAACATGGGATAGGTGAAGGAAATTATATACTTTATGATTTACAATAATGTGAGATTAAAAGCAGCATACTGTAAGTCAGCACACAAGAAGAATATTGGAGGTAAACCAGGAACTGAGTTCCTGGGATTTAAGGGAAACTTAGTTTGAGTAAAAATTCTCTCATATTCAACTTCAAATCATCATGAAAATATTTGGTTTCATGTTTCTCTCAAGCCGAAGTAATTACGACCTCTTCTTACTGAAACCCTTTAAAAGGGATAACAGTATATTACATTTCTTACTGAATGAATGCATTCATAACTTGTGGATTAACACACATGAACAAAAACATATTTACTGCTTTATTTACAGTACTCTAAATGCAAAGTATGGCAATACCTTTCCTTTGGCAAGGACCTCGACACATTCCTTTCTGGTTAAGCAAACATTTACCACTAAGAGGCTAAAGTAATTCACATGCCACAATACACTTTCCATTATCTCATATTTTAGACAAAACATCTTTAGCGTCCAGCTTGGCATAGGATAAAACATTTGTTCTTAAAACTATTTTATGATAGTAAATTACAGAAGTGTTAGATCACTGAGTCAGAGCTTTATCTTTTTTGTTAAAGTAAGTTTTATTGGTTGACAGTGACAGAGAAAACACCTAAATTTTCAGTGCATAAGGTGGGCTGCAAACTTCAGGAATAATATAACAAAAGAGCTTAATCCTTCTCTCATTTAAACTTGTCTGTTACTGTATATGCTATCCAGAAGACCTCAGTCTACCACATTCTCTACTTCATACACAAGTGCAAGTTGAGGTTTTCTGCTAATCCACCTGTCAGGCTCTTCCTTGACTGTGCATGCTTAAGAGACCTCAAAAGAAAACTCTTATTTGTCATATCAATTCCAAAATCTAATAAAGAACAGCTCCTGAGCAAAACTGATCTTTCAGGTTATCTCTGAAAGACCCTGTCATGATAAAAATCTTCCCAATTTCATCCCAGAACCAGAACAAAGTAATACATCAGAGGGTGAACAATAGACACCCATGGGCTGCTTTATAGGGTTTAACCAGAAGCCACACACACCCCCACACACACCTACACACACTCACACATTCTTTCAATTTTTACTTATGAAAATTTGGAGAAAAATGAAACAAAATAGCATTTTGACAAGTCTTGTGACTTCCATAGTGATTATTCACAAGTATGAGCTGAGGACGTAGGGTAACACTGGAATAGCAGACCCTTCCATGCATGTGTGGCAAATTGGTCTCACCACAAGCAGGACATAGAACAGGGAGAACCTCACAATCAAATATTACCAGATATCCTTTTATCACCACTTTTACCTACTTGTTTTCTATCACTGGGGCTATGCACTCTGCTTAGGAAGAGCCCATAAGGAGCTGCAACCTTCTTCAAACCCATTCTTTACTGTGCATTTCAACTGATGACCCAGCAAAGTGAAGAACAACCAGCCTTTCCTTTCACTTGGACTCTTCTTATGCTCCAGGACCAGCTGCAGCAACAACTTAACTGAGGCTGTCATCCTAAAGCAGCATCTTCAGCCCTTCATGTCAGGCTGGATTTGAGATAAGCCTGGCTCCAAACTAACTGATCATGCCAACAAAATCATTGCCCTAACACCTCTTCTCACATCTTTCTTTAAAACCCTCCCCCTGCTTTCTCTTTTCTCCCACTGCCCCATTCATACAAGTTGTCTGCAATATCACTTCCTGATCCCTGTATTCGGTTGGACTTCTCTTTACATCTTCCCTCTCAATCTTCTTTCCTCCCTGGTATTTACTTTCCACATATTTTCTCTCTCCCTTCCTTACATTCCCTCAGCCTCCCTGAACAACACCCACCATCGAATAATACACTTCCCTGATTATTTTCTTGCCCCAAGCAAAGCTTTATGCCCATGTCGCAAAGCAATAAGTAGGCCTGGATTTTTTCTTAATAAGAAATTACTCCACTTATAAGGACCACAAAGAGATGATCTTAGCAGACAACAGCTTTTGATTTTAGCTGGAATGAAATAACAATAACTGCTTTTTGAAGAACCAAAATTAAATAGAATTTGCCTGCTAGCAGGCAGTTTAAAAGCCTACAAAAATTGTGACAATTGAGAAAATTTAGCAAGATTCAGCAAGCCCACATCAGTTCCCATATGAACTGTTGCATTTGCTCTATGAACAGTTCTTTTACCTTTCACAAAATACTGAAACTAATGTGGCTCTGCACTTCTGATAGCATCTGTGAGTTTCTGCAAAGGCTAGTTTCACTATCTATAGTTATTCCACCACCTTCCAGGAATTCAACAATTCAGACTCCTAATCTGTCTCCCACAGGCAGGAATGCCACATTAGGTCACTGCACCACAACAAGTTCCCCTCAAATGGAGCCTGTGGCTATCATTGCAGTGGCGTAACTTGTCTCCATGAATTCAGACAGCAGGAAATTCCCTGCTGATCAGGTTTTCCTGAATGTCATCTACAGGAACTCCGATTTTAATAATAATAAAGAAGAATCTGCAATCTGGAATTAAAGATAAATTGTAGCCATGTTATTTCTTTAGTTCAGTCTTCTAGACACCGAAAAGAGAACAAACAAGTTTTAGCCATCTACATAATTGTAAATATTACCAAAATGCATATTTGTATAATGACATTCATGATTTCCCTGTGAGAGAGATCCAGCTAAACTGCTTCCACATATTTTACACAAAGATGATTTTTCTTCCTAGAACTGAGTGGAAACATCGAGGTATTTACTTGGCATAACTCAGATACAATAAATCACGCTATCTATTTTGGGCCTAGTCCTGAAAATCCACAAGTAAACTTAGGCTAACTTATGGGAAGAATGATTATTTTCACCAGACCAAAGAGGATAGCATTTTCTAGGTATCTGCATATGCCTAGAAGGGGGCAAAGACTGGGTACAGCATTTAAAGTCTTTCCCAAGCACTCATTCTGAAGTGCTGCAGTACAGCAAAGATAATAACTAACAGATGGACTTTCATTCCTAAGTGGTGAATAACCTCTTCGTGTGGTTATGATTTGGTGAACATGGAAGTAGGGAAATGCTCTCTTGAATCAGGTATGAAAGCAAAGTTGCATGGCAGAAAGCAAATACAATGTATTGAAATAATGCACAGTATTTATATTTAACGTTGTCACTACAATTCTGACATTCTAAAAAACCTAAACCAATGAATTTTATTAGTCTAGATACAAGAAAAAATTAGAAATCTCAATGAGCAAAACAACAGAGATTGTAGAAAGAAAGAAACAAACAAATGACTTGCTGTAACACTTCCTTTATACCTTTATAACTAACTCTTATCAACAGCAAAACAGTATGAAGGAATACTATGTCTGAACACTCTTCTAAGGAAAGAGAATGGGAACCTAGTTCAAGCTGAAATTTTAATATGAAAAAAAATTATACTACAGTTTAGAGAAGTATTTAAAACCTTCTAGCTCCTCTTTCTACTCTTGGTTCATGTTTCTTCTCCTGGTCTAGTACCTCTATAATTTGCCTCAACAAATGTTCACTAACCTCTCCTTCATACTACTGATACCTGCATAACTGAACCAACACCAGTACAGACCAGATGCTTGGTCAAACCCTTTTCAAGTCAAATCCCCATCTTAAGTAAGATTTCTATCAAAAATGTGCTTTTTCTGGGAAAAAAAAAAAGAAAATTAGGACAAGAAACCTTCTCTTACTAACCACTTGGACCACAAGTCCCGCTAGGAACCAACCAAGAAAGTACAGAAAGAAAAGCTGCGAGTGTACCAGGAAAGCCTCTTAGACATCACCACCATCTCCTAACTACATGTACATTCACAGAGTACATACAGGCACATCCAATTAATGAGAAAACCATGAAGCTGCTCCTTTTCCTGGTCGTATTTCAGCCACAAATCATCCTCAAACAATGACCATATTAAGACAAGCTGTAACAATCCATGGTCTCCTCTCTGTCATGGACTGTAAGGGGCTCTGCCACTAGGGAAATCCACGAATTGTAGAAAATTCAAGTGTAAAATGGGGAAAAGAAAAACTGAATTCACAAACTCCCTCTCATTACAAATGTATTTCAGAAGTCTAAACACTCTGGAAGGAAAAAACGTAATACCCAAGTGAAGACAGCAAGAACATCAACTGTCACCTAAATTATTTGACATAATAGTACATGTCCAAAAAGATTCATTGGTTTGCTCACTTCTACCCTAGAAAATATACAAAGGAGAGAGAAGCAAAGTAAGACTACAAGTATGTCACCATAGAAGCACAAAGGCTGTTCCTGTTTAAGTCTCTTGAGAATGAGGCAATTGCACAAAGGAAAAAAGCACAGTAAAAGTTGTTTAATGACGATAATGGAAAAATGTATCAATTGATGGCAAAACCCATAAAGCAGATAAGGCAACTGCTTCAACAATTTAGTGGACTGAGCTTTAAGAGTGATGTGGTAAAAGGATTCAGGACCACAATAATGATCTAAAGATTTACTGAAGTACAGAACATTCTGCATCTTTTAGTTATAAAACAAAGTACAACAATACAAGAGGAAAATGTGAGACCAGCAAATGTCAGTTTCTTGTTTGGCAGAATTTGGTGCAAAGAATACAGAAATGAAGTGATACTGAATTTCAAGAATGCAAATACTTTCCCCATCTCATAAGACATAATGAAAAAAAAGAACGAAAATCCAGCAGCAAGTAAAGATGCTATAATTCAAGTGCATCATGGCAATAGTTCTTTACGCACATGGGAATTTATTCACTTTGTGAAGCCAGGCAGCTTCACAAACTGCTCAACAGCTCAAGGTTTACAGCTCTTCAAATATTATAGAGCTGACATACGAAAAAGGGGTAAACCACATCATGTAAGGCCACATGACTTTGATAAAGAAACAAAACAGCCTGAGTTAACGAGAGCCAGAAGACTTAACGTGAATACAGAATTTCACAAGGGAAAAGTTCTGATTAATAAGACAGTAAGCCGGCTACTGCAGATGAATGCCTTAAGTTAAAAAAACTGAAAAGGTATCAGTGGTGTATTTAGTGGAAGAAAAAGCTGTGCATAGTTCCCCAAAAATGAAGAGTAGTCAAAATATGAAACTTGTACCACTAATACAATGCTGGCATGACCACAGGGAAAAAGCCAATGTCGTAAGTCTACTTTAATGACAACATTCTGATACACAACCCCATTAACCTAACTAAATAGTTTTAGAGGTAGAAGTTGTACCAAGGAATATCAAAGGATACAATGAAAAACTCTTAACATATCAAGTTCAGAAAATTAATACGTCAAATCTCATTTGACAAACTAATGTAAGCAAGTAGTACACTGCTAAAATAAAAAAAAAATTAAAACTGATGACAAATCTGTCACTGTAAATTGGCAATACTTTTGTAATGATGCTTGCATTAATCTAATGAGCTTCCATCTCAGGAAGAATTGATATTTCTCTAATTTTGAATCCTCAAATAGTAACTATTAACTTCCAAATTTGGCTCATATAGAAAGACCTAAATACCTTTAACACTCTGTATTAAATGGTGGAAACAAAGTCACAAATTGCTACTTATTTTCATGGGAATCACATTGCCATAAACATTCCATTACAGTAACAGGTTACCAATGCTTTACAATGGAAAGGAAAAGCTATGAAATATAGAAAACAAATTATTCTCTTGGGAAACAAGCGGGAAGGTCAAATCCCTACTTGGCAATGGTGAAACAACCAGCCCTAGCTCACTTCAGTCAAGAAAGAGAAAAAAACAGAGGGATTCCCCTTTGGCAGGATCAGGAGGAAATAACAGGTTTTCTCCTTCCTGACAAGAACATGAAGTAGTTTTCCTCTACTCTGTCTCTGTAAAAACACTGATGGCTATGCAGCCATGTTTCACAGTGCTGCAGGTTCCAAGTTCAGCCTATCACTTCAACTGTCCATGGCACAGCTGGTATCTTTGCTTCTAGAAGCCTTTTCAGCCTTCCCATGCTCCTGGTCCCTGAAATTAAGAAACGACGCTAGCTTTAAGTCAGCATCTCATTGTTTTTTTCTTCCAAGACCCCAGCAGCAAATCCTCTTTTTCCTTCAGAAAAATATTTTAACAGCAACCCACACAGCTGAATTAAGCCCCTAAGTACATCTCACAACACTAGACTGGAAGAGGACAAATAGTTTGAATGCCACTTTGGCCCTACAGCTCATTTTTATCAGCTCCTTCCCTCAGAAAAGGGGCAACAGATTATTCAACAGGATTTTTTCACTTATAGTATTTTCTTGAATTTCATAGCCTGTTTTCTTGCCTTCAGGTCTGCCTTATACAGAGCTTACAGAACACCACTACATGATTGGACAGGTCAAACTACCGGCTGAAGTCAACTGTAACATTTTTATTGTTCTCTCATCCTCCACCTCTTTACTTACATATTCCTCATCTGCAAGTTGTCTGGATTTAACTTCCTGCAATATAGATAGCAGAATTTTGGAGTTGAGGTTATGATTTCAAATAAATCTTTGTGCAATAAATGTCTCAGTCAGCAACTCTCTAGCTGGGACACTCTAGAAACCCTAATGCAATACCATTAATTATAAAACCAAGTTCATCCAAAAGAATTCAGCATGGATTACAAAACACTGGATTGTTACTTTAAAAAAACAGGCGTCTACTGGTTCATAAAGGAATCCCTTTCAAGAAAAAAATGATTGCTCAAGATAGAAAGAGGGACAAACTCTGGGTTTTTTTTGAAATCATCCCAAAAATCTTTTGAAAGGTCAAGTAATTGTAGTCAGACATCACAAACATTTAGCTATGCATGCTAGAGATTCAGCCCATACACACTTACTATACTCAGCAATGAGTAGTTTTCTGCTTTCCATCTATGTTGTGTAATACAGGATTTCAATAAACAGTGTAAGTAGCTAGGAAGGAAAGTGACTGTTTTTTACAGTAAAATCTGTGTAACCTGGCATCCACTGCTCTGCATCGCTTTTGTCAGCAGAGACTGATGTTCAGATAAAGAAGGAGCATGTGAAAAAGGACACTGAAATGGATGCAGTAACAATTTAGGAAGGCTGAAATGACCTGCAGGAAAATGTAAGGAAGTATTCAGTAAGAAAAGCTGACGTTCTAATTTAAAAAAGCCCCACAAACCAAAATCCAACTCTCTGGGAAAAAACAGCAGCAAGTATTAGTACACAGGAGTGCTGTGTTTAAGAAACAGACTACAGACCAAATTCTATTTCCCTTGAACAGCACAAAGTCACCAGTGCCTGACTACAGTTGTGCAGTGAAGAATGACTATTGTAAGCTGGCTCCCTGCTTTTGTAAAGCTGGCAGGGCTGCTTTTGTGCCAGCTGCTGCAAGCTAGAGAGGAGTAATGAATTCTACTGTCAATCTTCTGGCATAGGTTAAAGCCAGCTTGGGGTCTGTTCCAACTCATGCCAAGGCCAGCAGTTCAGCCAGGGATTTGTATCCTTAATTCCTGTCTAATGTATACTGTGTACTACACAAATGTGAAAAGAAATTGCTTCCTAAGACTGGAGAATCATAAATAAAGCACCCCACATTTTTCAACATTTGCAAAAAATGCAAAGGAGGAAATAATGCTTGAAACATGCCAATTCTAGCACATTTGTTTTGCAAGATGAAGTAGTTTTTTTGAAACAAGGTCTAACATGATGATAAGAAGAATTGATCCATGCATTACATTAACAGCAGTGACTGTTTAAAGTAACTGAGTTATGTGTCAAAAGCAGAAAGCAAACACTATAAGCTCTCTTGATTTTACATGAAGTTATTCACAAATGATAATGTAGAAGGAAGTGCCCAATGAAGACAGTACGAAAAATTAAAGAAAACATTAACAGATCATTACCTGAGACTACCTTCAAAGTATTTCAATATAACAGGGTTTTATAAACAATCTTACAGTAACTGACAAAACAAGTATCTAATAGGCATTTTTAAAGATAGGGAAATAAGCAAATGCTACATTAAAAAATATTTGGTTCCATTACATTTCTACTACTTTTTGAATTCCATGATGATTTTCCAAAAGTCTGTTGGCTTATTTGCACATACTAAGGCAAAAAGCTTCACCTTCCTACATCTATTACTGCGACTACTGCGACCTATTGATGAGCTCTAACCCTTACTTATTTAAAAACAATAGACTACAAAAGAGAATTCTCTCTGAGCACAGAGCTCAGTCATCCAAGGAAATAACTCTCATTTCTGCCAGCTGATCTTGGGACAGGGAAGTGATCCAAAAATACTAACATCATCCAGCCTTCTGGTAAGCAACTGAATTCAATCATTTAAAGCAAAGTAAGTGTTCACCACCATAAAACAATGGCATTTAGTAGAGGAGAACCTCTGATACTTATTTAGCAGATTTTCTTCCCTGTGGTCCACAAGAATTAAGTGGCAAACATGCCATTATTCTCATGTGCCCCAGCCAGCACCACCACAGAGAGTTAAGAAGCCCCTTGATGTTGGAATGGGCACAAAAATGCTTTTAATATTTTTTGCTTTCTGAGTAATTGAAGCATGAGCTGCACCACTACTACTGACACAGAAAACAATTCTACAACTGATTCTGTATCCATCCTTGTAAGATGTGGAGGTTTTACAACAGGAAGGCAACTGGATACAGTCTGCTAATGCTCTGTAATTCAGCTCCTTCAAGGATGTGGTCCACTGAAAGCAGAGGACTTGGCAAAACTCTTAAAGCCAACCAGACTGTATTTTCCAGGCACCTATTCTGTGCCTACTCCTACCTACAAATCCCCAAAGAGCTTTCGACAACATCTTACGCTGAAATAATGCTCATATGCTATTCTGAATAGGCCAAAAAAGAACGTTACTATACAAAAGACTGATGCTTTAGAATGCATTATTTTGTCATTCTGTTAAATCAAATGCATGTGATTAAAGTGTCAACTATCTAAACCAGACTAGGACCTTCAAGGACCTATCGAAATGAGACTCATGGAAAATGTTACTGAACCCAGTAAAAGAGATACTTAATTTGTGTGGTTTAACCTCATTTAGGTTTATTTAACTGTCTCTGAAAGTATCTACTGCAAATTAAGTTGCTGTTACTTCTCTTCTAGAAAGAGGATCATCTTTGATGATAAGGCTGAATTTCTCATTAAGTATCTGCAGTTACAAAACAACCTAACTCTTGACTATTAGCTTAATAATAAAAAATATCAAGGATCTGTTTGATTAAGGAATTCTTTTTGGGAAGGGCTCGCCGCTGTTTTGGTTAGATTTTTTACTACACAAAGCCTGATAAGGCTATTCTTGGGAAAATGAGAAGGTGTATTTCCCAAACCACACTGTGTAATTTGGCTGTTGCACCTTTCCTTTCCTGGAAAAAGCAACACTCTTACCATATGAAGTCACTTTGAAGGCATCCCAAATAAAGCTCTGAAGATAGTCAGGACACTAATTTATCCTGAAGAAAGAAAATACCACTTTATGAAAGAATGTAGACTTGTAAAAATCATCCAAGAGGCAGAAGTTAAACCTTTCTTGGAATAGTTACAGCTGAGGAGAGAACGGACACCAACCACTAACTAAATATTGCACAACAGGTGATCGAAGCAAGCAGTACCAAATGGAAAACTATTCCGACCCATTCAAATGCAGATTTTTTCCAAACTTCCTTTAAAACCAAAAGGTTTTAAATGGAGGAAAAAGTTATGTAACACTTGTTTTTTGAAACCCTCCTTCATAAGTTTCCTCATAAAGTAAGTGTAGCTAATGAGAAGACTATCAATTGTAACTTAGAGTTAGGGAGCATGAGATGACAGGTAGGGACGAGAAGGCATGAGGAGAAATTATGCTTTAGGTTTCCCCAACTTACTGTGGAGTGCTACCACTTCATACTGAAAGCAATTCTTACAAGCTGGTTTTACAGAAGACAGAAGTAAGAACTTATCACAAAGTTCTCTAAGAACTGTCACCACTGATGATAAAACACCTAGGAAGAAGAAAGCAAGCACCATCTTTGGCAGTTATCCATGACATCTGCCCACCAGTGGCTTTCTGAAGTTCTGCAGAACTCCTGTGAGAAAGCAGAAATTGGCACTTCATGGCTAATTTATATTTCTGGAGAAAGAAAAAAATAAAACCCAAAAAATTTAAAGCATTCTACAAAGGACCTTCAAACTAAAAGGCTGATTTGCTGTGAAACACAGAAAACCGCCAAAACTAGACCACAAACTCCTGTTTCATAAACAATTGCAGGAAATACTAAAATCCTTCTGTAACATACTTATCTTAAAACTAGAAGACTAACATTTTATAACCCATAATAATCCTGTTCAGATACTCTCTGAAACACCACTGCACTTCCTCAATAACACACAATTGTAACAATGAAAAGGATTTTTTCCAAAAGTTTCTGCTAAGCCTAAAACCGACATCTGACGTAATGTTTACAACTTTTTTATTATTTAGTGCTTGTGGAGAAGAAATTTTTCTGGTGGGCAGAGAAGTTGCAGATAACAAAACATTCATTCAGGCTTACATGTATGAGTAGCCTACACCAATCCTACTCTTTCAGTTGGCCCAAAAAAGTGCAGAAGAGCATTTTGCCATATAGGAACATACAGCCTTTAAATCACAGAACAAGGAGGCACAGGATGAAAAATTGGACTGAGCTGACAGTGGCACTCAAAGCTACACCAACAGCACTTAACGCTTTTCACTGCTAAAGAAATATAGATAAAGAAGGGTGAGGGAACTCTGTCTCAACTCAGTTTTTGTTCAATAGGGAAGACCACTAAGTAGCAAGCTGGCCATGTTTCAATCACAAGTACTTCCACTGCAATTCCAGGTATTGATTCATGGAGTAAGAGCCATTACTCTACAATTAACTCCGGGGCGAGGAACCAAAAGGAGAAGAAATCAAAACAAATTCTCTATTACTTAACTGTAATGCGACTACAATAAAAATCTGAATTCCCTCACAGAGCCTTTGTCACAACAACTGTGCTGAGAGCGACTGCTGGCACAGACACAGCTTATGTCGACAGAAGGGATTTTATGCTGACATAGCAGTCCCATCATTTCAAACAAACTTTGCTCTTTCCTTTCAGGAGGAATTTTTTTTCAGTATGCTGTTTCCTTGACCTGTCTGCACTGCCCCAGCTGGGCCTGCTCCACCAATTTATATGAAGAGATTCAAATAATGTCCAAGTGAGGAACTGCAGTTCTCAAGTCAAATACACTCCTGTTTTAACTTTCCACAGGTTTTTCTGTACTTTAAACTTTACATTCATTAAGTGGGATAAATACCAATTACTCCAACCTCATTATCAACCAACATAGGCTGATTCTGGGAATACAGATGAGTCTCAAACTTAAGAATATTTAAGTTAATTTAATTTAATTTAATGAAAAAGAATTATTGCTCTAAAGTGTCCTATAACATAAGGAAATGTTATAGATACCTCAAAAGAGGCAAGTGGTTAAGTAACAAAAAAACTCAGTGAGCACAAAGAGATAGTCAACTTTTATAGTCAACTGGTTTTTTTCCCAAACCTTCTACACAGCTTACGTACTATACTTCAAAAGATTAAAATGTGAATTTTATCTACTGTTACAAAACCAACTTTTCCTTCTTTCCTAAAAAAGGGAATGTGAAAGGCCACTGCTTATACTGTCAAGGTCTTTTCAGCTCTCACACCACCCCACCAGCAAGGAGGCTGAAAGGCACAAGAAGCTGGGAGAAGACATAGCAAGGACAACTGATCCCAGCTCACCAAAGGGATATTCCACACCATAACAGACATGGTCACCATATGAATTAAGGGCAAAGCTGGCCAGGGGCTGCTGCTCGGGAACTGGCTGGACATTGGTCAGTAGATGGTGAGCAACTGCACTGGGCATCACTTGTTTTGTATAGTCTAATTTTTTATCATTATTATTATAATTCCTTCCTTTTTTGTCCAATTAAACTATCTTTCTCTCAAGACAAGAATTTTAGTTTTTTCTTTCCGATTCTCTTCCCCGACCCATTGGGGATGTGGGGCATGGTGTGCAGCCTGAGCTGTGTTTAGCTGCCTGCTGGGTTAAACCATGACATCCAGTCAGCAGGGACCCCCTCAGACCCCTACATCTTTAATACATGATCAAGAGAGGTCTTGCCATTACATCCAATACCTCTTTCAGTACTCCAGGACAAAACCCATCAGGCCCCATGGACTTCGGAACACTCAGCTGAAAAGCTGGTTCTTGCAATTTCATTGTCCACTAATGGAAACTCACTGTTCCCACAACTCTAACACCCAGACACAGGGCACTGGACAGTCCAAGGCCTTTCATGTTTTCTCCTTGTAAATAAGAACCATGGCTCCGTATCTTTAAATTCACTTAAAACCAACAGGCTTCTAGCTGGCAATTCTGATGGCAAATGTTACAACTGTATTTCAAATAATCACTGCAAAGAAAAGAAATATCAATCTAAATCTTTAAGGGTTTGTGCTTGAATTTGGATTGAAAAGTACATCACGTAATTTTTAATATTGCTGGGGAGAAAACCTAGCATAAACTGGAGCTAAGTTACAGCTAAAATTCTTTTAATATACCTCTATTCCCCCCATAGAAATAACATATCATATTTTAGAGAAGTGTACTACTTACATTTGTTACATTTGAAGACAAGAATGTACTTTCAGATGCCTAACTAGGAATCACTGCTGAACCACAATAAGTTATGATACTAAGCTGATACATATCCTTTTCAGTAACAATGACAACAGGGTGGAGTGTTCAGAATGGTATTTATACTAGCAAAAATATTTCTTTAAAGTTTAATTTTGAAGTTCAAGATTATTGTCTGTTCTGGAAACAAAGAAAACAATTTTGCACAAGTCTGAATTCTGAAGACACAAAAGCCCACACCCAGAAATATGGTAACACGAAGAGTGATGAGCAAGTAACTTCGAGAAAAATGTGAAATTTCAAATGCAGTGACTGGATTCTGATAAACACGTAATTTTTGCTGCAGTGATTTAAAAAGATAACTCTCCTCAACTGTCACTTCAACTCCCTTGGGGAGGTTAACACATCCACAGAGGAACTTCTGGAAGGGAATGGATGTCTACATTTCTGTGGGTCAATACAGTTATTTAGCATTTTAACATAAACCTATATTCTGTTACATTGGCAGGGACTGCTGCAGAAGCAGCTCAGATATGGGCACACTCACTCAACAATGGCACTGAAATTTCAATGTTGCCGAATTAAAAGACAAAGAATTAGCATTGTTGCTGAATCACCTTTAAGACCGCTCATAATTACTTACTGAAGTTTAGTCCATGAGATTATGTAATCTTCAATTGTAATATTAAAGAATAAGAAACATTTTATACCTTTTTGTAATTTTTAATTAGTAAGCACACATAATGAAGAACCACCTTACCTGACAGAGTTTCGGTTCCTGTTTTCTATTTTCATTAAAATTCGTACATCTGACTGAGGAGATGCTGTATAGATTTTTAATCTGAAAAAAAAGCAGCAAAGATGTAGAAATTATGTACAATAACTTTTCTTCCTGTCATCCCCATAAGAGATGGATATCTTATGCATGTCAACAGCCAAAATAATGTATATTCTCCTTGAAGACAATCATTTGCCACATATTGTTTTCTATAAATGAGGGCTATAATTACTAGCATATTTTTCTAATTATTCTGAAGAAAAGGTTTACTGTCACCTCCACTGAGGTTAATTACAATTTCATTTCTCAGAATTACAATTGCTTTATTTGGTCTTTATGCCATGAGTCAATTCCTTAATCTTTTCCAGTTTAAATTTGGTGGCTATACCCCAGGGTTAGTTGGTTGGTGAATGTTAAAATGGTTTTCATCACAGGAATTAAAGATGTACTGCTGACTGGGAACTCAGCTCTGCACCTGAAAGTGCAGCTAATTTAAGCCATATATTCAGAACCATTCCCTTCTTTTATTAGTGCATAGATCAACCAGGCAGAAAAGTTATTCAATACACACCTTTGACAAACTACAGGATCTGACTCCACGGGATCAATATATGGCTTGAGGATATCAGCAAGTGTTTTATCATCAGGCACCCTTTCACCAAAGATAAAAATCAAGCATGTGAGACATCATTCATCATGAACACAAATATCTATTATGAGTCACTTGAAGGAAGCTGTATATTAGCATACGGCAGTGGCACAGATGAGTAGTTCATGGGAGGATCATAAATGTGTATCAATACTGCACAGATATGGACAGCTTTATCTCAATTTCAGCACTACGATTTCACAGGCACATAGGAGTAAACAGATGCATATCTCTAGTTTCTAACCCTGCAAAAGAAACATACTGTTCCTGCAGCCCTAGAAGCAGACAAGGGCATACTTCTCACCTCCCTTCAGGCTAGGAAAAAAGGAGAAAGATTTGTCAACAAAAGCTTATTATTTTTTTGCCTTTTCAAAATGTGTTTGTGGACTTTCCTACAAAGCAAACAATGCAACCATTTCACCCTGTATGAAGGTCAGCTTCAGAGTGCAGGTGAGGAGGGATGGCAAATCTTGCTGAACATCTGCTCCACGAGAATAGAGTATGTTAGGTGAAGGGGTATTATTATCATGAATATACAAGCTCTCTGTTTACATAGAGAAAAAGACTAACAATCAAACATTTTGCCTGATTTGGAAAGTCTGCAAGCTTTCAAAAAGGAAAGGACTACACGACTTCAAATATTTTTCAAATTTAAATGCCCTTTTAATTAAGACTAAAATTAATACCTGAGTTTACCTTGTATAACAAAACTAGGTAAGAACTGATCAGAATATTTTGCAGTTCAGTAGATTAATAATTTAAACTTTAGAAAAATATTTTTCAAAGCTCTGTACCCTTTTAAAGTGTATTCAGCATGACAGTGAAGAAATATGAGCTTCAAATGCCAGTAGAACTTGTTCTCCCTGAAAAGAAAAAGAAATGTATATTCTTAGTGTTAGTTGGTAACAACTACTTTTTTTCTATAAAGCTTGGTAGCCTACAGCATGGGTGCAGAAGAAAATACATACTTAAGATTTTGAATTACTTCAAAATGTAAAAGGGGCATGCAGAGAAGCTGAGACGTCCTTTAAAAGACATAATGCTCTCAACATCCTGCTGAATTTCAAGTCCTAATGGAATGAAAATCTGTTCCTACCAAACATAGGTAAGATATCACCAATTCCAGCTGTTCTCTAATTTCAGAAAAGGAAACTGCTTTTTTGGCATATCACCCAGGTCCTATAGAAAACAGGGGACTCAACTTTTCACAGCAGTGATGGCCTCAATAGAAAATGTGTCATGGCCAGGGAAGGAAGCTGCCTTCTGGCATAACATGGATAAGAGAGGTTAGAACAAATGCTTTATGGAAAGATCATAAAACTTTTGGTAGCGACAGAAAGTGATGTCACATTCCTTTCTTCTGCATGTTAGTTGTTATTTCTGAGACCCATCTTCCCTTTCCAGCTAGCATAATTAATACCTGAGAACAGAAGCTACTGAAGCATAGTTTGAGAGCAGTATCATAAGAAAGGCATTATTATCTAGAGAATACTTTGCAAGATCAGGCAGTCTCTACTGGTCTTTTTGCTCATTTGCAGAAAATCTGCAGAAACCTTTCTAAAAGAATACCGTTAGAGAAAACACTATCTAAGAGAAAGCGCAAGGTACATTCCTGGCCTTTTTCTCTGGTTCAGAAATTCACACTCATGACAAATAGCAAAGATTTAGAAATCAGAGGTCAAATACCTATGGGAAGCACAGGGACATCTAACAGAGTCTCTTGTTTAAACTACTTTGAAAAATATTATTTAAGACCAATGAATCATTGTATCCAGGATAATCACCCTCAGTTATGCAAAGATTCTGGTCTACAACAAAAAGTAAACACAGTGTTGTTCCAACATGTTGTTTATTTTGTTTATCAGGCAAATTAAACATTATCCAGCAGGTTCTAGCTGGCTGCAGTGATGAGCATACGTGCATCCACTAGCAAAATAGTAAACTTAGCTGCTACAATCAATTAAACTATGATATCAATTTTTAAATTCAAGCACTTTTTATCAAGTGAGCTTATCAGGTAAATAATTCCCTTACCTAGTTGCTCCTAGGAGAAAACTGAGCTTTAAAGGTGAACTGTACTTTCTGGAGCATAAGTAAAATCAGACGTATTAGTATTTACCAAAAAAATGAGCAAGCAGGAACACCCAGCTCCAAGAAGGTAACAATTAGAATAAAAAGAATGAAGGAAGCCCAGGGTCCCCAAAGCAATGTGTGCCTCAGCAGAGCTGTGCAGCATGCCTCGTGATTCCTCCCTTCTCTCTGCCCATGTTTATTACAGTTAAGAATGAGAATGCCTTCCTTGAATGAGAAGGTGAAATTAGAGAACATCAGGTCTGAAAAAGGTAAGAAGATTGTACAACCAGAGCTGCAGGATAACACAGAAAACATTACTAATCATATAGCATATATATAACCAGAAGTTGGCATAGTATTTGGCCCCATGAATTTTATGCTATTTTTCAAATTGGTATGGTAGTCTTAAATTACCAAACTACAAAATGTTTTGAAATAACTCAGAATCAGTGAGTGGAATTTCGGGAGTTTTTTGCAAGCTAAGTGAAATAAGGTTTTGCAATTCTTGACAGCTGAAGGAAGCACCAATGCTACCATACACCCAGAGCAAACTGGCACATCAATAGAGTTATGTAACGAGTTCAGTTCTCCTGTGATTAACAAGCTTGTGACTCCTCTCAGACATGTTAATATCTGCCATTTAACACGGAATGGTATTATCTCAAGCACTTTCCCAGGGAGACTTTGGTAAAAGTTAGTAAGCTTTAGACACAGAAATAGGGTCACCAGCATTAGCTGAAGGAAACACTAATGTTGGGCACATTTATTAAAATGTTTATAAGGACTGTTCACATGAGGGTTTTGCTCTACATTATTAACTAACATGAGGCTTGCTAGCATTTTTTCATTTAACTTACCATCTTCCACAGCTCTTTTCAAACAGGCCATGTTTATCTATTCTAAGTGACCAACCCTTTCTGTGATACTTTGATCTTTAAATCAAGACAGCCAAAACAATAAGACAAACCATGACACAGCTCACAGAAACATGTGTGCGGCCCAGAGCGCTGTCTCTAACACAGGCACTTGAAAAAGAAGTGCTCCAGAACAGTACTTCCAGCTATCTGCTACCTGTTGTTAGGAACACTCTTCATGTGTCTGTACAAACGGCTGTCACACAGCACATCCTCATTTCACATGCAAGACTGGTTTCCTGTGGGCTCACTGAGGCAGATTCAGTTCATCACTGCAGCTGTAAAATCAGCTTAAGAGAGTTCTTTTCAGACTTCCGCCCTCCCTCCCCCTTCCAGGCACAACCTAGTCTACAGAATAGTGCATGGGAAGAGCTGTGAATCAGGGAAGCTGAATTTAAAAAGCTCATTTCTTCTAAAAAAGTTCCACTTTGAAAAGACAGAAATGTTGATTCTTTTTTTCCTCCGGAAACTAAATCCAAAACTGCAGCTGATGACGTCACCGCTCTTCAAAGTACTCTTACCTGGAAGCAAATGGCAAGCAGAAAGAGGCAAGACAGATTAAGAACAGGACAGAAGTAGGCAAGAAAAAAGGAAGCTTGGAACAGGAATAGCCTCATACTCTTCACTGTACAATGAAGTCTTGAAAAACAACCTGCTAGCTATGTTATTGAAGTGAAGAATCCCTCACCATCACTGATCTGTGCCCAGAGAACTTGATGTCAACTGCAGATGTTATCAAAGCTGCTTCACAACAAGTTCTGATTAAAGTTAGATATCCTGGCTCCAGATCCCACTGACTTCATTTTCCATGATGGCTCACTGGGGTAGCATTTCCTTCAAATACAACGGACATGTACTATGTTCATTTTCTAAATGAAAATGCCTAATTGAGTAAGCCTGAGTAACAGCTCACTCCAGGAAGCATTCCATGCTACTCTGCTGCCATGGAATGCCCCTCCAACAGTGCCCTGGTTTTTTGGATACCAGGGCACTGACTATAAAACTATTAAACAGCAGAGATCTGGATGAGGCACAAGCACATCACTGATGTCAGTAAAAGCAGCATCATAGCCCATCCCTGCATTGTTGGGCTTCATATCCTATTCTGGCTACCTCAGAAGCATGGAAAGGGATCAGAGGGAAAAGAGGAGCCAAGCACCTCTCTCCCTGCATGAGATGTAGATGCAGATGCAAAATACATTCAGAACTGCATGGGCTGTTCTGCAATTACTGTTCTTCTATGAAAAGCAATGATCTATCTTTCATTTCTCCTAAAACTTCCAAAAACTTATTTTCTGTCATCAACTGTAGCTTTCCCAGAATCACACGCAAATTACTTAAAAATTTTTCACAGCAGCAATAGCAAGATTTTTATTTCTGATGTTACAAAGACAGCGGCAGTACATACAAATTGGTTGCCTCCACCTGGCTCTCAGAACAACTGCAAAAATTCTCACCCTTACAGCTACTGAAGTACCTAGGAAGATGCCCAAAAAACTGTGGGTGTAGGCAGCACAGCTGCTGAGAATTAAAGGCCAACCTACAACAGATTCTGGACTTGGACATACCTGTTAAGTGCCTTGGCAGATTTCCAGAAGTGTCTAATGTTTACGCATTTCTTAAAAAAAAAAAAAAAGAAATGTCTCATAAAGCTTAACTTTCTTACCTTTCTTATCTAGGTTTCTTCTGAACATTTCCTCTGTTTTGCCTAGAATGCAGCAGAACTGTTGTAAATGTGTTTAGAAGGTGTTTTTAAATGTGTGTGTATATATGTACGCTAACTAAAATATTTATTGACATAAATTCCAAATTCATCTCATCTTAAGACATCAGCTGCAGTTTTGGCTCTGCAGAAGTATCTCACTGCTAGTCTGTCAAAGTCACTGATTCACTGATGATTTTGTTTCAGTTTAGCAACTAGAGTTCCTAAAATATTAGTATACAGGATATCTTCCATCAAAGTGTAAATACTGTAGTATTTCCTGTCTGTGTTATTTTGAATTCATAAAAGAGACTGAAGGGACAGAAAGAAGTTTAATGACAAACCAGTTATGCTTTCATCTGACAACAACCGGTGCTCTCACAGAATGCACTGAAGTTTAACTGAAGTACTGGGCATTCAGTTTTGGATAATACTGCTTTCCTTGACTTCCTTCAGCAATGTAACTTTCTTCTTGGTGGGTCCAAGAAAAGAAGCAAAACTATGTACTAATTAGTAACTACATTCAAGTTTAACAGCTTGAGTGGTATAATATTAAGTCAAAACCTAGCTCAGAAAACTTCTTGCTTAATTCTCAAAATCATCAACACTTCAAACAATAATTTCAACTATCTCTACCTAGCTAAGGATTAGAGTTGACATTTTAGAACTTCCAGGTGTACCTCAAAGTGTAACACTCATGATCTCGTAAGTGGTTCTAATCCCAAATCTCCACACTGGTTTTTCTTTCTTCACAACTAAATTGGAGAGATAAAGTAAAAACTTCCTCTTTCTCCCACATATATCCCTCTGAACAAACGCTCTCAGGCTGCAGGCATGGCTGCTACAAGGATGATCTGTAGCCCTCTGGCCCCTCTTGGTGGGGAGGAAAGGCAAAAAGGATTTTGTCTGGGAGATGCTGTGAATGGAGAGTGGAGGCAGCTGGCTGGAGATGCCTATGACAGTGCAAGCAGCAAGGAGGGCTGGAGCAGGGCAGCACAAGCTGCAGAGCTCAAGGAACTGCACTGCCCCATTTCAGTGTCACACTACATCACCTCCTGCCAGTGAACCAGGAGCCATGGACTTGAAATCTCATTCCCCTCTTCCCGTTTGACCTGCTGGCTGCAGCTTCGGATTTGATGCTCCCACCATTGGTTTCAGCCTGGCCTCATCCTTCACCCCTTTCCCAGAGGCTTCCTATCCCAGCAATTCACCCACCATCTCCATGGCAGAATGCACCCAGTGGGGAACTCTCAGTTCTATTGAAAATAAGGGCACCACAGCACATGTAGGGTAAAGCAGCACACTAAAAATAATTTATGAATAGTAAGTCAGATGTACCATGAGTTCACATCCCGGAGTCAGACTGTACTTTCTAATGACCCTCCATTACTTAGAAATTCAATATTACACATTAGTCTAATCCATGTGTTGCCCAGCATTGGCACGTATGCTTTCACAACATCAGATTTAGCAAACAAACTCATGGAATCCAGGAAATGAAGAGTCTGGTTAACACATCGAAACAACACTGATCTGTCCTCCAGCGCTGGCACGGGCAGGGGATGACACAAGAATACATCTTGTACTGCCCAACAGCTTGGCTCACAGGGAGAGTGTGAAGAGGACATGGGAGAAGCCTGTTCTCAGTTTTCCACGCACAGATGTTGAGCAGCTTCCAGCCTCCACCCTCTGGAGCAATCTGTCTACAAATCTCGACTGACAAACAGCACGAGAAGGGGCTCACAACTACAGGAGAGGGACACACCAGACCCTGAGCACTGTCAGGTACTAAGCTCATATAAGGGATATATGACGATTTGCACAGCTTTACCTTGTTTCAATGCAATATTTAACAGAATGTTATGAGTGCCATGAAGTCTAGCATTTAGACAGGTGTTAAATGCCTAATATTGACTGGTTTGATCAAACTTGATTCCTTAGAACCCATTTAAAGACAGTAAGCAGAACATACCAATTAAAAAAATGAACCAAACAATCAAAAAAACAAAAAAGAACCCCCAAAAAACAGATATTAATTTTTAATCTGCATCACTGTATTCGAACAGCCCATTGCTGTGTGAACAACAGTAGCAGCAATAGAGAGGAAATACATCCTCTGTGTAATAATCACTGAGCATATTCCATACCCTTGAAAACCATTTGCAGGAAAAAGACACTTATTTCCTATCCTCTTCAGAACAGAGAATATTATCAAGTCCTTTCTGGTGGGATGTGAAAGTCCCAGAAAAGCGACCATTCCACAGCAACAACAAAAGTTCCCCAGGACTTTATGAATGACAACAACCAGTTAGGCATTCTCCCAGATGGCCTGTGAAAAACTTCTAAGCCTACTTGCCAAGAAGTCACCTCCCTTGCCCCATTCTCTGAGGTTTTAAATCTGCTTTTGTTAAAACAACAAAAAGTATACAATACCATGAAAGTACACTCTGCTCAAAGTTTAATTTGTCTCTAACACAAGCTACGCTTCAGTGTATATCCAAAAAGGCTTTCTAGAGGAAAAAGAATATGGTACATGAAGGCAAATGTCTGTCAGCACAGCACTGTACCACACCCAGGACCTTCCCAACAGTGTCAAACCTCCCTGTGTCTGTGCCCTTTCTGTTCTGTCCTCTTAGCTACTGACCCCAGCATTCTGGGCTTCCTGCACTTGCTCTGGAAGGCTATTCACTCCTCTGCACTTGTTAAGTGTGTCTATGTTATTTTATCCGTAACATTAAGGAAATTCCCCATCACAGTGAAACTCAGCTCTAAGCCTGAGATACTTCAACAGCATGAGACTTGTAAAAGGATCTGTGAAATGTAGAGCATGCAGCCAAAGAAGGGAAAGTCAGTGCAGAGGGAGACAATCTCTGAAAGGTCTGGACTACCACCTGGTCTATTCTGAGGGGAGAGCCTCATTGACCTATAAATCTGGAGCAGAGAGAGGAGAAAATACCTCAGATTTCCTTTGTTTCCATTGGCTCACCCTGGGTTTCTCTAGCAGAACTGGTAAAATATGTAAAAGGTTATATTTCTGCATCTATTTGATGCCTAAGGTTCTGCTAGAAACTACTACATGCGCAAAACCAAACCCCTATGCTTTTCCCCAGAACTGCCTAAATTATCCAGGTGGGTGTGTTGAGCAGTTTCCAGGTGGGTTATTACTCCGTCAGAGACAGACCTCTGGTGGCCAGCCAGAGACTGACACTACAGAGCATGCAGCTCCCAGAACAGAGGGAAAACACATCCTGAAACACAACTTGACACCAAAACTGATTCCATGAACAAAACAAGTGAGGGAGCCATCAGGAATCTCATTGCTATGAGAAGCTCAGAAGGCATTTATATGATCCCAGTACATCACTGAGCTGAGCTACAGACCTGATTCCTGTCACAATGAAATACTTGGTCATTTCTTTCATTTTCACTGTGAAAATATTTTAGAATTTTAAAATACAAACTCTGGATAACAGAGAAGAACCACAGAGTAGATAAAGGGAAAATTTTTAAAAATTTTCCTTAGCCTTCTTCCTGGATTTGTATCTGTCTGTACTTATCTCTCTAAGATGTGCAATATCAATCATTCACATCCTCCAGCACAGCAACTCCCAACACAGAATGCAACACAGGTACTGAAACACCTCTTCAGATCTGAAGTCAGCCTTTTCAAAGACAGGGATTTGTGCAAGCCTTCTACATCAATCCTCTGTCATAAACCTCTAAAGAAGCATTTTCTTTTTCCAGCAAAATACCTAAGTGCCAATTAAAAGAAAAAAGAACACAACAGCACTGACTCTTCCTACCATTACTCGGTGTTAGCATTTTTCAAAATAAAGCATGAATTATGTAAACTGTTAAACTAAGCTCAAAGAACCTAAAAAAACCCAAACCTGACGCATGAAATATTAAATAGCTTTTGCAAAAAAAAAAAGGTACATCTAACAGATTTTAAAGCAAGCATATTGGTATGAACTCCAATTTTCATCATTATATGCTCAGTAAAAATAAATATTGTTGACTGTAAACAACTGAAGACTTACATGGAATTGAAGGTGGTAGAATTTTCCCTTCTTTTTGTAAATCCAACAGGCAGTGTTTTTAGCTCAATATTACACCCTCGAGCTTTGTTCCTCAAGCAGTATAACTGTCAAAAAATAAAAACACTTAAAATCTGAATATATTAAACTCCTGAAAATTAAACAATATAAAGCTGACACGAATTATGAGAAAACGGTAGAGAAAGCAATATTTAATGAAATACTCTGAACTTTTGAAAAACCATCCTGAAAGAAAAAAAAACTGAAGTACACCTAGAAACTCTCCGAAATATTCCCTAAGCTTTTTTACTATTATTAAAAAAAACCATGTCAATGGCCTCCTCAGCGTAAACGTTCTTTGACATACCATGAAAGTCACAGTGTGACCATTGTGGGTGTAGTACCACCACAAGGATGCTTTTTGGGTTACAACCCTGCTGGCAGAAGGGATGCACAAGCACCATCCCAGCCACTGGCAAATTCTGATTTGAAGGTAAGCACTTAAGGGCATCATCCCATTAACACGCCCAGTGCCACACCCTTAAATCTGCTACCTATGCAGCATCTCACCATCCTCAGCACACATTCTCAGGACATCATGGCGCTAAAAACACATCCAGAGCATGACTCCAGCCAGAGGGGAAGCTGGAGTCTTCTGAATTTATTCTGTCATCAATGTGAGTTCTGAGTTTAGGGCTATAAATTAAGGTATCTTCATAAGACTGGAAAACAAAATGGCCCTGATGCCTTTTTGTGACTTATCAATGAGTCAAAATATTTTGGAGTAGACTTGGCTGGGCTTTTTTGCGTTTTGTTGGTCGTTCATTGTTTCTAGTTTGGGAAGCATGTTTGGTTGCTGAAAGAGCTTCAGCAAAAACCCCCTCTCCCTTAAAAGGCTGGCTTTTATGTCACTGCTGCTTAGATTTACTCTTTGAAGAGCTCTAGCTGTCTTCATTTCGCATATCGGGCAGCATGTAACAATTTTTAGGCAATTAATAAATCCACTGTTTACCTGGGAAGTGTGTACTTAAAAATTCAATCAAGCTGTGAAGGTGGAAGGAAACATTCAGACTTTCTTAACATACATCTATTATCCAACAGCAGCAGTGGTCATCCATAAATTTTAAGAATGCATATTGTTAGCAATCTATTCTTCCAAGCAACTGGATGTAGCCATCAATACTATTATTGCATAAACCTAGAAAATCCTTCTGATTTCTGGCTCTAAAACTCAGCGTCATTCATACCTTTGTAAGAGAGGTACCAGCTCTGAAGTCTGGATTGGGACTGCCTCAGAGAGAATTCAAAGATAGCCAACCCTAACTCCAACAGAGCAAGAGGATAATCAAAAACTTACAAGTCTTTTTGTTGCTGGACTGTGCACAATACAATGTCGAGCAGCAGCATCAGCTGTCCTTCCTACATCTTCCAGGAACCGATAATCTGAAGGTTAAAAAGAACAAACAAAAATGTAGCGTCAACCTAGTAAAACCACAGAGTTTTAAAACACACATGGTATGTTCTTACCACTCAAAAGGTTCAAGTCAGTAAATTCATTTACAGAGACAAACGCCGTTTTATCCCTGACTCCATTACAGCTCAGTGCAAGCTTATGTTTCTTTACACACAATAGGCTGAAATGACAAAAAGAAAAACATTAACATGTTCTGCACATGAATGGGGAAAATAACCAGAATCATTTGGTTCTGATAACAGATACCTGCACGAATATTTCATGCATCGTGGACATCTGTATTTAGCTTCTTCTTTGCTACAGGTTTCACACCTGAAAGAAGCAAAAAACACTTCTCAATAAGGCAGCAGTTTTGCACCTGACTGGCCTACGAATGTGTCTGCTCAACAACAAGGCACTAGGCCATCCCTTATTATTTTCAGTAAAAGCTATATGCACCTTGAAAATACAAATACCCTGGATCGGGAAAGGTGGCAGACAAAACAAGACAAGTTATGGAGAATTATCTCTAAACACATAAATATTGAAACACAGTAGATGCCTGAAAGAAAAAAAAGAGCTAAACAGTAGACTTGGTAGCATAGCAAGCCTGGTATCAGTACATTTCTCCTTTTGCATCACCACTAATGTGCATTGTACCATGCTGGATTATAATACTCCCAGTTTTAGGCAAATGGAAAACAAATGTCAAGGATTCACACTAAAGCCTGAACAATGCATCCCATTTTTTCACTAGAACAAAAAGACCATGACAACATGGTCAGCCAAAAAACTTCTGGCTGTCAGCTATGTAAACTCCAAAGTCAGGGAACATTTCAGGCACAATGTGCAAGCCCCATCGATATAACTAACAAGTGTGAGTAAAAAAAATTAATTCCTTTATGAAAATGATCTTATGTTTTTAAACTACGCTATTAGAACAGATGTTTCTCCCATTCTTAGGAAAAAGTTCTTGATACGTCAACTGAAATAATCATCACTCTTATTTTAAATCTGACAAATAGAAAAGAGAAATAACATTTCCCCCACATCAGTGAAGCTTTCAAGAATAGTACAAAGCCACAATTTTCAACTACTAGGGGATAAATGTCAGCATTAACCCATTTCTCTTCCTCTCCCCACCACGTGCTCGCTGCCTGCAGGCAGTGAGGGCGTGAAGGACGAACTCAGCAATACCATCTCCTGACGAGCTCAGAGTATAGGAGCACAAAGCCATTCTAAGAACCGGAAAAAGTGTTTCCAACACTGCGAAACAGAAACGGGGAGTTAGGCAGGGCAGGGATTCCCTTTCCCGGCGCTGCAGGATCTCCGCGGTGCCTGCTGCCCGTCCCCGCTCCAGCGCGGCTCTGCCGGCGCCTCCCGCGCGGCCCCGGCTGAAGGCACCGCGCGGCCCCTCGCTCGGTCGGGCCGCACCGCGGGGGAGCACCGCGGGGCTTGCAGGG
>VZRL01003197.1:4937753-5062500 GCA_013397895.1 Origma solitaria
AGGAGGCGGCCCGGAGCCGCCGCTCCGGCAGCGGCGGGGCGCGTTTGCCTCTGCTACGGAAACGCATGGACGCACAGCCGAGCAGCCTTCTAAGGCTTTAAACGCCTTGCTTTTAAAAGATACAATTTCTGAGATGAAGAATTTCCAAAATTGGGCAATGCGATAAATAAAAAGTATATACGAAGCAGACGTTTCTCTAAAAAAAATTATAATCTCACAAAATACCCCCAAACATTTGTCAAAACATCATCTCCAAAACCAAATTAAGAGCAAATGTCAAATCATAATGTCAGTGTATTAATCTTGAAAATGCCAAGAAGTGAGACCATTTCTCATCACTCTGCAATCTTTCTTTGTCTTTCATTTTATCAGCTTTTTCTCAAAGTGGTCAAAAATGAAGTTTTGATAAAAAATGTAAAATGGGATGTGTGCGTACGTTACTTTGTAAAAGCAAATATTGCCCGTCTGGCAGTATTCCACAGCACAGAGCATATGCCTTTCCCCTTGGGAAGAGAAGCACTGCTATCTAACACAAATATCCATCTAGAATACTTTCCTCATTTCTAAGAGTGACCTATACAACATGAAACAGAAGAGTAAAAGACAAACAGATAGCTTGGAAGCTTATTTTATTATACTTTGGTAGGTGTGGTTTCCTGCAGATCAAGACAGACAAGTTGTTTGAACACTCCAGGCTCCCCCGAATAGTCTGGTATTATCTTGCCGTGTACTGAGCACACTTTGAATTGATAATAGATAGAGGAATATCAGTATAAACAGGACTTTTCCTAATAGTGAAATTGTTCTTTTTTACTAAAAAAAGTTCATTGAACATTTTACGTTTAATTTTAAAAAACCCAAAATTATCTAATAAATTTTGCAAAAAAAATTGAATTTGTAAGAGGATGAAATGCTGATTATAATTTAACAGCAGCCATTCAGAAGACATGCTGTAGTAGATTTTTGCAGAAGTTACAAAATATATACAGAATATATCATCTTAAGATGGCTTTGGCATTAGCAATGTTAACTGAAATACAGAATTTAAACGTCAAAACTACTTTAGGTAGTTCTTCTACAACATTTTTTCCAATGGCTGTAAAGCAAACTGTTCTGACTATATGCATCATATACAATATGCTGTCTTATACACCATTTCCAAAATAGTACACAAAAATATTTTAAACAAGAAATCCACATAAATAACGTTTTCATTATGTGAAGCATGTGAGCAATGGTTTAAAATAGGCACCCTTACAACAGAAACATATCTTGATGTAACCAGCACATACAGTCTGAAAGATAAAAAGGGACTCAATCTCTGCTAAGGCCACAAGCACCTCGTGTTATGAAGAGCACCAAGGCAACATGGACAGGAAACACAAAAGAGGTAGTGTGCCATCTGTTCAGATGTGTGTCCACAGAGGACTAGAATAAAACAATGTTTAAGAAAAGAAGACGTATTGTACTGTACTGTGGCATGGTTCATTTTTCATATAAAAGCTATTGCACATTTAGGAGCATTAGCAGGTATTGCTCCTTAGTATCATTTGTCTCCAGCCTTCCTCAGGATGGTTTTTGTGCAGTGCTATAAAAAGATTGCTAAGAACACTTGATGTCCTGAAAAATCCATGTTCAGATACTCCATTCCAAAAAATTATGCAAGAAAGCACCAAGAAATTTATTTTTAAATACTTTAAGAAAATTGCTTTAGTCTTTTCTTTCTTTATTTTTCAATGTCATTTCTCCTTAGGAGGAAGTCTTTTTCTTCCTGAGGTTCTTTAACCAACAATAGTTGAAATGATTCTTCAGTTTCCTTGTGATTTTGCCTGTAATGGATCATTACTTTTGTATTCAATCTATGCAGCAACTCCATGTTGATGCAAAAAGAAACCTAGGACAGAAATCTTAAAGGAAGCATACAGAGCCACTTTCTATGAAGTGCTGCTGTCCTGGTTTGAGGTGAGGAAGTGCATTAACTTGAACAACTGGAAGCTGATTTGTGTCCTGAGTGTGGAAAAAGAACTGTGTTTTACGCCAGCTGCCATCTTCAATCTGCAACACACAGGAGAAGAATATTAGAGTCATATAAAAGATGAGCTTCAAAACACAAATGAAAATTGTGCTTACAGAGTGAAAGAGAACTAGGGCACAGAAACACTTCATCTCTTAGCAGTTCCTAAAGAAACTGTAATTTAACAAATGCCATTTCTGAAGCCTGAATTTTCATTTTGAGGATAACTGATTCTAAATTTTCCTGGAGGACCTCCCTACTTCTGTGCTGATGTCTCTGCAGTGTCTCTGTACAGTCTCAAAATACAGGAGACACAATGCAAACAGCAAGCATAGATACGCTGTGTCTCTGCAATTGCTTTTACCCTTGAAGAGATGGTGAACTCAGCATCTAAAGGCTGGCATGTGCAGAGCTATGTAAAGAAGCAAGCTTTAAGGGATGTGAATCTAAATGACTGTTATTTATTTGCAGAAGATTAGTAATGTTAAAAGAGTACCTCCATCATTGCATTAATAATGCTGGTGCTGAAAGGTATTTACCATGCATTCATCCAGAGGCACTTTAGGTTCAAGTAGTGTATTTGCTTTAAATATTTGACCGTTCCATCCTTTGAAGGTAACCGATGTCTTCCGGCCACTGGATTTATTTAATCCCCACATGGGTGTGTTCAGACAATGGACTGTGATGCTGTGAGTTGCTTCTGTGCTCAGTAAATGAAGGAAGTTCATCTGCACTTTTCCAACACCGAACTCCAGCTAAATTCCGAGAGAAAAGCATTGTTAGACTTAGAGCTGGACTGTGCCGAATGTCCACATCAACACAAAGTGCCAGGGACATGTGTGGTGTTCAGGCATGGGAGCATGTATACATGCTTATATACATTGGGGTCAATACCAAAGAGCATGATTTGCATTCCTCGGGGGAGATGTTAGGCTCCATTACAGTGATTACTATAAACAGAAGCTTTCATAGGACGTTTTCAAAGGTTAAGTAGAAACATTTGCTAATGCTTACAACATTGCTGAAGCACAGTTGGTCAGAAAACACTATTTTTAAATAAGGAAACAAACAAATTCTTTTGTGATTCAAACAAAGATATTATCAGCAGCAGTGTTTTAACTGAAGCCACATCACTCTGCTGTTTCGTCTTCTTAGACCACAGGTTCTGGCAATACTGATAGCCCAATACAAATGCAAAAGTTCCTAAGTATATTTTGATTTTAGACAGACAGTATAGTTACTCATTACTCAACAAGAATTTCTCCAAGACTATTTCATATTCAGGGATCTTCCAAATGTTGGAATGCATATGTGAACTTCACAGCATTTCTGATGCTCTTCAATGATGCAGTATATGCAGAACTTCACAAAGATAAAATTTCTATTCCCAAGAGTTCAAGAACTACATGTAAAGAGGGACATGAACTAATGATGTAAAGGAAACTAGTTCCTCCTTAATGGCTTTTAAAAGTACCTAAGTGTTGGAAAGCAGAAATAATTTTTATCCTTCCTATTGTAATAACCTTGGCATCTCTACACTTACGTGCCCTGAATGATGAGATACTAATGTAGCTTAGAAGCATTTCAGGCCTATTTTTATGCCTTGTATAAGAAAGTATAAAGCAAAAGAAAATAATTCTGTCAGCAGAGGTGAGTAAACGAACACAGTGAGAATTACCGACATATATAGTCTCCAGAAAATCTGTAACTTCTGTACCAGAATATGTAACATGTCCTTCCAAAAAGATGTATCATAACCCCCCCCCCCCAAAATCTAACACCTTTTCATGAGTTAAGTAAATAAGCATACATTTGTTTAAAGTTCAAGCACAGACACAGCATCCTCAGAAGCAATGTATACCTTTGTCACAGACAGTGGTGTTAGACATGTCTGGCCACCTGCAGTGAAGTTGCAGAAAACTTCAATGGCATCAGAAGGACATCCAATATTTGGGTCAATCCAGTATTTTCCTAGTAGTATATAATTCCGGGCAGAGAATAAAACCAAAATAGAATTACTACTAAACAATTTGGTAAAATATTCATACTTCTTAGCAAATATTACATATATTATCACTATACAAGCAAATAAAAGGAACATGAAAATATTTTCACTATTAAAATTATACTGATAACAGATATTGAGAAAAATTACCATAATAATCCATTTCTGATTACAATTACAATGACATTAAGGTTTAAGTAAGGTGGGATTTTTTATTAGAAATATTGATTCAGGAACTTCTGAGATACAATTGTCAGTGTTTCTGACAGTGGCAATGCATTGCATGCAGTTTCCTCATTAGGAATCTAGAATCTGATCCACACAAAATTCATGGCAAGATCAGTTCTAAATCCCTGGAAAACTTTGAATCACAAAAGTGGATTCAGTTTCAAATTTTCTGGATACATCTGTTTACAGATAGATACAATCTAATATTTACATAGTATTAGATAGCTACATACTTCTACCTTTAAAATTCAGAAATGTTATCTTAAAGATGAAATAAAGATAGTTGTGACAGGCACACTGCAATGGAATACAATAAAAAAGAATAAAATCATTAAATCTAGCACATCAGGATTTTAATGCAGAAAGCAACATTTGGAAGCAACACTTTTCAAAGGTACTTATGTTCAAGCTTTAGTGGAAGTGGGCACTTACCATCCGACACTTTACGTTCACAATTAAGCAAATCCCTGCAGATGCGTGCTGGGTTATCCCGTGTGCCAAGAGGGTTCTTGATGCTGTGCAGTAAATTGCTAAGGTAGTGGAGCGTTTTGAATATCTCTGTACTGTGATCTAGCAAAGTTACTTCAGTATTCTGGTATTTCTGCCAAGGGCCATTAGCAAATGTGTTACCACAAAGAAGTGTCACAACAACAGTATATGCAGTAAAAGTCAAATGGCCATTGAATAGCCAGACAGAACCAAAGTGTTTATATGAATGCAATCAGCCATGTAAAACAAGGTAAGGATAACATATCCAATAAACCAATTAGTACATTTTATTGAAATTGTCAGAGCAGTGATGTTAAGGCAGGTTTAGGTCATGCAAATTTGTCATTATGACATATTGACATAAAAATATGGATACAGGGGAAAAAAACAAGAAAACTGGTGCATTTTTAAAGTAAATGTAGAGGTTTCAGATTTTGAATAGTAAAATCTACTCTTAGGTTTAATCTAGAAAATATATGCAAATTTATTTGACTTCACCCATGTAAGGGACTTTCTTGCAACAATGGGGCCACACACATATAGGTCAATTTTTTAAAAATCACACTCTAAATGCCACTATTATTATCTGTGTCTGAACAGATAGAGTCCACTATGCGTGATAGTCAATAAATTTCTGTTACTACCAATCACGACAAAAGGTAGAAGTCTTGCTGTTTCTCTTAATGTCATTTCAACTGTATCCTATTAGTCCTAGCATGTTTCGTTACATTCTACAATTACTTGCTACCCATTATTAGTTTTAAACTAAGTCTTTGAAAATAAAACCTGTTCTGTCCTCAAATCAAAATTATAATTGTATACCCTGTATGATAATTTAAAAACATTTAAATATATACCTCCATCTGCAAGGCAGCATTTGACTCAAACAAAGCTTGAACAGCAGCATTGAGATCCACTTGTTTCTAAAAAACAGGTATTTCAGAATATAAAAAGATAAACAAGAACATACAAAAATGCAGGTGGCAAATTCTTTGAACACTGGAACAAACAGTATATTTGAAGAGTATCCTGCTATTTTCACTTTCAATAAAGCACTGTATTGTAGGTTAGGGTTGCTACAGAATTTACCCTTGATCCTGGTGGTCCAGGTGGTCCCTGGAAAACGGGAAAAACCAGATATTAGGTGCTTCACATCTTTATATGGTGCAATCACAATGGAAGAATACAGGCATAGTTTTTTATGCACTTACACGTGGCCCAGGCTGGCCCTGCCGTCCCTGAGGCCCCTAGAAGAAATGAAGATAGAATGCAACAGTTATACATTAAAATCTCTGGTTTTACGTTTGTGTTTATTATGTCACAAAATGCCCCAATCTGTACAAGGAGGAAGGTAAAGCTGTGGAAGGAAGCTGTGGTAAAGCTGTAGATTATTAGTTACTATTGCTAAAGCACCCTACTCTGTTAACATATGAATATTCATGTTGGAATTGCTGTGTTGTCTGGTCCCTTGTTTTTCCAATTTCTTCTGATATGAAGGGAACATTAAAAGTCATAGAAAGTATTAATACATAATGTGCTATACATGGTGCCACGGTAATATATATATGTTCACAATATAAGTACTAGTTGGGGTTAATCATAAAAGAATTGTAAATAATATTATCAGTACTTGGAAAAAACTAACTGATCCACTTTAATCCATAAATATGTGTCAGGCATTTATTAATTTATTAGCAGTGTCAATTTTCAGCCAGAACATGTTATGTTCATTGTTTTACAGTGTTATGGCAGGTTTTCTTTTTATTCAAGTAGCTATGCCCTTATTTCCTCATTGTAAGTGGCATAATTTTAGTGTGTAGGATGATTGCAGAGGAGAGGAGGAGAAGGAACAGCTGCTTTTCCCTAGCTTATAGCACCTATAATGCACATATCCTTAAATCTAAGTTTTAAGCTGCTTTAGGATTGAACATGGACCCTTCCAATACAATAAATCCATCTGAATTATTTTTTCTTTAATCAGCTATTCACATTAAGATGGAATGGTTGTGAATATTTATTAATATGCAATTACACTTGTGACTCAGATTTTTATCTTCAAGCTCTATATACTCTAAGCTTCTAGGAGCTATTGTAACATAATCAATGGCACTAACGATGACAAGGAAAAGAATAGGTGGCAGTGCCTTAAGACGAGCAAAAGAGAAGGAATGAAAGGCATGGGCTAGATCCGCACCTTAAATTAGTAAAAACCTTTCAACACAGCTAAGTCATTTTAAGCAGAACATTCTTTTGTCAGTGCTGCTTGTACCAATTACTTGAGCACAATAAGCTGTTCCAGCAAAAGCCCTCATACGTCAGTATGGTCACGCTAGTACTAAATCTCTGCCAAAAGAGAAATAATCTTATGTGACATGGTCATGCTGACAAACATTGTGAAACTGATCTAGTCAAATAGGAATTAAGTCGTAAATCACTTGATATAATAATAAGTGTTTCTGCTGTGAGATTTCACAGCAAGCAAGATTTGTATGAGTGTCACTTCATGCTGCAACTGCTGAACTTGGGCTGTGCTCAAGCTGCCAAAAGCAAGGGCAGCTGGAAATGATTAAAGAAAGGCCAGACTCAATCTAATATTAATTAATGTATATTTTTAAAAAAGGATCTCAAACCAGATAGGAGGAATGTACCTAAGTCACTGGAGCTGCAAATTTATCAGCTCTTAGGAGAATATCACCTGCATTTCTTACTGTCTCTGGACAGGCTCTAGATTTATTGCTAAGGCAGAGCATGTGGTCGTACCAGGGAATGCATCTGCCGGGGGTCACCATGACAGCTGCACAAGTGAAGTGTTGTGGGCACATCGCCCGCCCTGGCCATGCCAGAGGGGCTCAGGTGCTGGATTATAAAGTGTGAAAAGTGGGGGCTATCACAGAATTCCAAGCACCAGCTCTATGCAAGGCTATGTTGATGGACTGTAAACAGCTTTGAGGCAAGATCCATGTCTTGTATGTGTTCTTAGGAGAATAGAGGAAGTTCAAAACTGAAGCAATTTTTGGATGTTTAAATAGATGGTTTTCTGATACTTACCAAGAAGGTCTTAATAAGCTCCATGGATTGTTAATATTTTCAGCTTTTCAACTGATACATCCTGACCCTATTTGTTTATGTCTCATCCACTTACACCTATAGAAGGGACTGAAAGTTATCTTTTAGGTAAATATTTAATGATTAATATCTTTAAAAATATGTCAATAATTTTAGTAATGTAGTACTAGAAGTATGAAAATCCCTGTGGGTTCTGTGTCAAGTACCTAGCTTTCTTTCACTCTCCTGAGTTTGATCATTGCTCAGCTTCAAATTTTCTTTAAAATCCTATTCCTATTAAATACGCATCAAATATTGTTGTTATTCATTATTACAAAAGTGATACGAGTTTACAAAGTTACATTGCCATTTTTGGCATAGTTCCTCAGCTGTTGCAAATCAATTGGGTTTCACAGTGCCATACTGTTGTATGCCATCTGGGAAGGCTGACTCCACATTTAATTAATCAGATCAGGTGCTCAGGTGCTGTTAGACTGCTCCAGGATACCTTCAGTCTCATGTGAATATATTGTTGGCCTGTCTGATCATGCTTGGTCAAATATGTTTAGTATAAAATGAAAGAGAAAGTGTGAAAAAGAAACTTGAGAAACAAATTTGACATTGTAAGGATATATTTGTTTATCTTGGTTCAGGACTTGATTACGCAAACACCAAGTCAAGGGAAGGTACAAAGTCTTCAACAGTTTGTCCCTAAGTAACCACTGCTCTCTGATGAATAGATGTCCTTGTTCTGAATGCTGAGATTTAGACATTCAAGTATATTTTTCAGATGACTGAATGCTTCAGTTAATATTCTATGTTCTTGGCATGTGTCACCATTTTAAGACTCAAAAGGTCTTGGGACAAGAATAGTTTAAAGTTACAGTGGTTTCTGAGATAGAATTGAATGTTTTAAAAATAAAAACCCGCACTGTTCCAATGAGTTTAAGGTATTTTGCAAGAGAGGAATGTCATTTGTCTTGATCCACTGTCTCCTTGCCAGTGAAACCCATGGGGAAAAAAAAAGGTAAATACTGAATGCTATTTGTTAACTACAGTAAACTACTTTGTGGAATATCACATTTCTTAAATGCATTAAAACTTCAGAGAGCTATAGCAATTATCTTTACAAATCTTTAAAATATAATGGTACTGCACAGAGTAGGGATTTCACCAATCTTCTTTCTGCTGCAGAGCAGAAAAAATAAGGCTAAATTACACTTTTCATGGACTACGTTAATTTCTAAATGTTTTACTGAAATGTACTGGATTACTTTTACAAATCTACTTAATTTAACATTTGATCGCATTAGAATTTAACTGAGAAAAGTGTAATTCCAGTTCATAGAAACAAAGGCAGAGACTAAGCCAGTTAGTTTCAGTGTGTTCTTTAATTCTTTAATCACTCCATTTGATTGAACAGAAGTTCAAAGGCCGAAATCCCAATCTTTTTCTAATGCTGAGAGGCCCTAATTTTACATACAATGGTATATATGCCTAACTTGGAAAGCATGAGCAATCCCAAGAACATTAATGTTTTCCGAGACTTTAAAAATTCTTGAAGAGAATATTTTTAACAAAAAATGTGTGCTTCACCACTGACCTCAATAAGAAGGCATGATTTTACATTCCATGCTTTTCTGGGGATAAAAGGACATTTCTTTCTAGTAACGAACACTGTAACCCAGTCAGACTAAAAAATATAACTAAATATACTACAGAAAGGTTAAAATCTATGTGATTCTAGGAAGAATGCCAATACAAATTTTAAAGCTATAAATTAAAGCTCAGAAGGCACAGTTGGATGAAAACAATTGTGTCTCCTTTGTATGTGAAAGTAGCTGGAAATAAATCCCTTTCTTGGGGGAAAGTAATGCCACTGTATATGATTTAAAATTAAACATTGTTCTTCTGAAGGCAGCCTTACTAGATGAACTCATCTTAATGAATTCAAGAACTTATTTAGGAAATAACTTCTTAAACACTGGCACCAATAATGGAAACAGATGTTTCTTTTTCACCATTTTGGATTTTTTTTTAAGGATTATTTTTGGATTATTTTTTAAGTGTCAGCATTTTTAGCTCTATGCTGTCATAACAATTTGTATGAAGAAACAGTAGAAAAAGACAGCTAAGATGGATAACAGCAGCTCAAATTGAGAAACTAGTTTTTCTTTTATTCTGAGACAGCAATTGCCTCAAGAGCATTAGAATCAAAGAGGAGAGTTCTCCAAGACTCAGACAAGAAGCTTCATTCCAAGCTTTAATTCTTTAAGACATTCTGAATATTTCTGATTTAATTTTCAAAACTTTTATAAGGCAGTTAGATAGAATTTTTTGGAGGTGGCCTCCAAAAGCAAAATACAATAAATGAAATTAAATGATTTTAAGTGAGATGGGGTGAAAGGCAGGCTAAGATTAAGAGGAACAAATCACATCAGCTAGTTATTGGAAAAGGAACTAATTATACATCCGTCATAGAAGGTAATAGCACAGTTATCAACTTTGTGTTCATACTTGCTGTAAATATGGTAACTTAATGACTTTTCACATACCCATAATTAATTGGAGACTTTACTGGCTCTAACACAAAATTAAATTCAACATTCATGAATGTACAACGACTCTTGCTGAAAAATGAAAGACAGCAAATTCCTAAGCTATCTGTGCTGCCCATAGTTCCTACAGTTGGAATACATTGCATGGTCACCCACCCGCAGGTCAAGGCTTCTCCTGAGCTTCTCCCTCTCTACACGAGGTGATACAAATCTGTGAACATGTGCACAACATGCTGTGAGGCACTAGACTTTTGACAACAAATGTGACACAAGGTTTTCCTTTTAGATCTGAACGTGGACAGATTTGGAGTATGTGGCTGCTCTGTGACATGGGGCCATGCAGCCCCAGCAGCTCACACCCACTGGGCATATCTACAGAAGTCAACTTGAACAAGAAAAGGTCAGGCTTTTTAACAGGTTACCAGTTTTCTTGGCCAGTGCTCTCCAGGAGCACAGCACAATTGCCTGGCATTCAGAGCATGCATGAGTACATCCAGTGTAACACAGGAATAGCTTTCACACAGCCAAAAAAATGAAAGCACAGAAGTTGTTTCATCTTACCATTTCACCCCTCGTGCCCTTTTCACCTCTCGGTCCCTGTAAGTAAGAGCAGCTGTTAATCTGATATGCTTTCTAGCTGCCTAGGACTGAAATAAGCAGATTAATATCAATGAGAAATATACTGCTCACATGAAAAGTCCAGTCTCATCTATGGAAGTATTTACAGCTCTGGGGGTTTAATTTTCCTATACTACTAGAAAATGAAATTACTTGAAAACGCCTTGTAATTCCTGTAGATATGTGGAACGCTGTTTTCTTCAGCTTGCAAATATGTTTTCTCTCAGTAATTTTAACTCTGTTGTCCTTGTCCATCAGCTGTGTTCTCCACAATTTCATCCACATTCAACACATTAGTGCTTCACCATCTTTAGAGAACAAAACTCAGTACTCTCCATCACCAAAGAAATCCATTCACCATGTATGTGTTTTTATTATGTTATTAGTTCTACTCCTATGATCAGATTAGAAACTGTTTTTCTGTCCCTATTTTTGGCTAGTTTTGCACTTACATTGTGTTCCCAAGGATGGCAATGATCTTAAAATTCTTCTCTGGAAAAATTTTGCATCTTGATGGCTGCATTTCGTAACATGTTGACGTAATCTTCAACTAAAATGCTTTTAAAGCATAATGGCAAATTCTTACATTCAATATGAAGTCTACTAAAAGCCTTCATAAAAGTGCACACAACTGTAAAGTTTTTCTTCTCAGTTAAATTGAAAAGAATGGAGCAAGACAAAGTATCAATTTTTTCCAGTAAGAAGGTTGCTAGTTGAAAAACAAGATGATTAAACAAAAGGGTAGTGAAATAACCAAATTATGCAACAGTGAAGGGAAACTTACAGGCCTGCCAGTTGGGCCTGTTAGGCCTTCTTGACCAACAGGGCCAATATATCCCTGTAAACAAGGAAAGAATTTATTAGTCCACCCTGTTTCCAAAATGAAGAAAATCCTCATGACATGTCCTGGTCCTGGTTTAAAGTTTCTCAGCACACAGACCTGTCTAACATCCAAAAGATCATGGTGATGCTCTCTAAATATTGAGTGCACATTGCAACAAAATCAGTAAGGTAAGTATTTGAATAATTTATAATAGTTGTGCTTGGAAAGCCCCCCCACATTCCTTAATGTGAAAACTGATGCACTAAAAACAGTGGAAACCTAAGTACCATGATTACAAAAGACCACATATTTATTGAGCTACAACCAACTTTATCTTGAGCTGCATTACTGCCCAGAAGTACTCTTGCAAGGCTGCCAGTAAGTGATGCTAAAATGCCACTTTTCTGTTCCTTTTCACTGGACATAAGCAAACTGCTCACGTCCACTGTTTATCTTGTACCAGAATGTTTAGAAAAATAAAGTAGCATTTAGAACAGTCCCCTAAAGTTGCTGCTCTGCATCTGGTCAAGTGAACAAATTCAGTTATGTGATGGCAAAGGCAGCAGTGAGAGAACATGTTGTAGTAAGGCCTTCCATGCTTTAACATTTCCTACTCGATGCCATAAGTTGGATGCTAAAGATGTTTCCACATTTTTGGTGAGTAGCAAAGCAGAATGTCATGAAGAATGAGCTAGTGAAGGTTAGGACATTTTAGATAAAAAGGAAATGTTCATTTAAAAGAGACTACCTATTAATCAGTAATGCCTGAGCACCACTCTGTCTCACTGCAGGCAAAGTTTGATCCCTATTTGCTTTTGCTGTAGAACATAAACAATCAGCACTTTTGCCAGCAAGAAGAATGTTCAGCTGGAATAGACAAAGAAATACCAGTCATAAAATTACTTGTGTAGATGGAATTACACTATGAGATCCACAATTAGTCAGCAGAGCTTGCTTTTTTCTTTCAAGATTAAGGGCCCAGCTCTGTTGGTGTGTCTGTAAGCACAATGTAATCAGAGCAGTGTTGTAGTGCAAGAAAAGGGCATCTAAGCTCAGACAGAAAGGTTTGGTTAGAGGGTTCTGGCCTTGTTAATAAGAAAAAAGATTACTCCCTAAGTTAAAAACATAACTCCCTAAGTTAAAACATTTACAAACCATCCTAACAATCTCTTTCTTTAATGGAGTGAAGCACTTACAACTTGGCCTGTTGGACCTTTCGGGCCCAGAATTCCAACTAAGCCAATGTCCCCTGCAGGACCCTGAAAATGCAAAGAAACAATTTAATCAAACATGGACATTAGCTATTCACTTGTTTCAAACTCTTGTAATCAGTGAAAGTAAGATAATTTCTAAGAGCAGTAACAGCGAAAATAACAAGCGCACTGACCCAGAATGTTTGTCCTTAGACAGGGAGTACACAGTCCTGCCTACCATGTTCCAACAGTTCAGAGATATTTTGAACAAATTACTGTTAAAGCTGATTAATTCTATGCTTTCATAATGTTCTCACTCTGTAAATAGCTTACAGTCTAAGAGAAAAGAACAAGCACATACTTTTGGACCTGGGAATCCTTGAAACCCCATTAAACCTTGATCTCCATCTTCTCCCTGTAATAGGAGCAGGCATCCTTACTATTAGTTCACGATGGTAACTCTTGGACTACTTGTTTTGCACCAACCACTGTGATTACGTACAGTCTGTCCTTTCAGTCCCGTGTCTCCTGCTGGTCCTTGGTCACCTTGTGATCCTGGAAGGCCTCTTTTGCCTCGCTTTCCTGGATGACCTAGAAGCCCTCTCTCACCCTTTCAGTAAGAAGAAAACGTATCTTTTATTATACTTATGGAAGTTATAAATGTAAATACAAGTTTCCTGTCAGAAGTGTGGAACATGCTTTCTCTCTGAGAAATAGACTTATTCCATTCATTTTATTTCCCTCAGGAAAATAATTAAACAAGCACTAAAATGCAAATGTGACTTGACTTCTCCTTGACTTGGAAACAAAAAAACCATACATGATGGATCAATTCTAGAATGGTATATCCCAGTGTAAGCAGTAAAATTCACAAAACGAAATACAGAACAGATGGGTTAAAAGTAAATTTTAAAAATAATCCTCTGAGCAAGACATAGTGTACTTGTCGAACTCCCTGCTGTTAGACTAAAGATTTACATTGATTCAAATGGAAACTAGACAAGTTCCTGCAAGACAAATCCTCTGAGGACTATCAAATACATAGAAGTCATGTCTAGCTCAGAAGGTTACTGAGCTGCAATAAAGGCTGTGAATATACAGGTTTCATGCTTTGTGCTTATGTTCTTTCCCAGGTTTTACCTTTGTGTTTTAACAAATTTGGTCTTTTGGCTTGACTCAGTATGTGCAATTTTAATGCTTATTCTGTACTATATGTGGCAACAGTTTTCCCTCAACTCATCTATTCCTTGCCTTTTTTGGTTTGCAGGCACTCTTCAGCAAGAACTACCTCCAACAGATCATTGTCTAGGCAAAGGAGTAAAATTCAGACTGGGAGCACTGGCAATAAGTTTATACTAAAATATAGTCATGAAAAGATAAAAAAGTCAATATTTCCAGTTTCCAAATAACTTAAGGTTTTAAAGAATGGTGTACCAATAAAATCTCACAAAGAAAATGAGTTTAGATAAAAATCATGATTTTAGATAAAAAATTCTATTCTAAATAAAGAACATTCTATTCTAAATGAAGAAAATTATCTGTAATGTTTCCATTGTTTACTTGTTTTAAAACTGACTCTAATTAATATGAGGATATGCTGATATCAGGTGCCTGGAACTGGCTGGAAAATGGAACACACTCAGATTTCTTTCTTTCTGACAGGGCTGAACAAAAACAATTTAAGTTCTGGGATAAATGGACATCCCAGATGAACTTATTAGCCCCAAAACCTGGGATGTAGGCTTCAAATGATATTAATTTTTTGTTATTGGATTACTTAGACATTTCAATCATCCCAGCTGTTCTAGTGTCTACAGAAATTTAGATATAAAAATCAAGAAATATCTGACCCTAGAGCTAGAATGAATAAATACAAAGTGTTTTGATGGCTTCTGGAGTTGGGAATAGCATCCAGATCAATGAGATCTCTATTTTCAAACTAGAGTTTACAGAAATGAGGTAAACACTACTTGTAGTCTTACCCTTCAGACAGGACTTGATACCTGTTACTCACATAATCAACAGTAGTATGGTGGTTCCACAGTCACTAATCAGTGTGAAGAATAAGCAATATCAGCAAAATTGTACTTAAACAACAAAATCCCATGTATGTACCTTTAGTCCAGGTGCTCCCATGGGTCCTGGCAGGCCTGGCAGTCCCTTGGGACCTCGAGCTCCAGGATAACCTGCTAGACCTGGTAAACCTGAGTTACCTATATTGCCCTTAACAAATTGAAAATAATGGATTACAAGCAGAACAGCCAAGCATATTTTTTCATTGTATACTGAAACAGGCAAATAACATAAAATCAGTCAAAACCACTTAATGTTTTCTGTATATACGGACACACACTGATAGTACATCAAAATATATAGAAAGACAATGATCAGCAGTATCATCTGGATTTCTGCTAATATGCCAAAAGTGAAAGTCTGAAAATAGGTTGAACTTCACAGTATTCATTTTCCAAGAAGTAACTCCACATGAAACAAAATGAGACTACCTTCCCAAAGAAATATTCAAAGTTCAACATGTTTGTTTATATGGATCAGGCATACTGATAATATGGCTGTGTACACCTGTAAAGATTCACACAGTAATGTTATCACATGAAAAAAAATGAGAACATTTTAAAAGAAAATATATGAGAACATCAGCCTATAAACAAAAGCAACTATTTTAAATGAAAAAGCATGTTACTGAGTACATGGAGTTAAGCCACTTTTGACATGCTAAAAAATACAAAACGGAAATTTGCTACCATCCAAATGAATATTTCTGTGATGCAATTTAATACAAATATATGCATATATAAATCTTCCTCATTTCCTGTGACATTAGGCTAAGCACCATAGAAATAAAAGGGTTGTGCAAAACATGATTTTTACATTAAATGCGATTTTTCTGGGCTTTTGAATATGGTGCTGTGACATAGATTGATGGACTGATAAACTTACATAGCAAAAGTTCTGTTCTTTTTATAAAAAAATCAGTTATAAGTCTCTCTTTATTACAAATTGTAAAGGGGTAATGGAGTTGTCTTTACTATGATTGTATGACATTTTCAGTGGAAAGGCAAAAATGGAAAAATTCTTTGGGGTGATACTTCTAAATCCAGCTCCAAAGATTTTAAGAACTTGGAAGAGGTTCATGATTTGAGACTGGAGAGGCTTGAGTAGGGTGCATCTGCCCCCTACGGGTAACTTGTTTAATTTTCTCTTTGTTCAAACCAGATTGGAAATTTATACCTGAAACAACAGTGCCTCATCCGGCACCTTGAGTAATTCTTAACACCAAATGTAACTTGGCAATCTTTTACAACTATTACTGGTCCATCTGAGTACAGCTACTGAGACATATACATTCAGATTCAAAATGATAAGACTTTTAATGATGAGAACTACTCAAGGAATCTTCTCCCCCTCTCTGGAGGGACTAATCAAAGACCTGTGTCACAGCTCCCAGAGGCAAAAAGCAGCACCTTTTGCCCACAGCAAAGACCAGTTAGACAAAAAACTGGTTTCCAAGAATGCTTCCAGATACCTAACACTGTGTTTCACTGGTTTTGGGCAAAGCTTCAGAATTATTTAGGTAGAGAGGCAGAAGAAAATGTGGGATTATCTCAGATTCTAAGAGGAATCAGGCTCAGTAGGGATCTATTGCTCACTTTCAGGAACAGAATTGTGCCTCTCTAAGAAATCACTTTCACTTAGCTGTAGTTACTATCATCATATACCAATGAAACAGCTCTTCTCACAGTACACTTTCCTTATGGTAACTTTGTATCTTGGCTGGAATATCAGGAGCAAAAGAGACAGGAAACAAAAAAATTGGTCTAATTGTCAAGAAACTCAGGGAACTGAGAATGGTCCCTTCTTTTTAAATACCTTAACCCTAGAAAAATCTGTCATGCAAAACAACATAGAGGAAACGTGGAAAGCAACTTACCTTAGGGCCAGACTCCCCTGACAGCCCAGTCTTGCCAGGGTTCCCAGGAATGCCTTCTGGTCCAGGGTACCCAACTGCTCCTTTCTGCCCTGGTGGCCCTGGTTTTCCCTTGAAAAAAAATCAAATCAAATATAGCCCTCTTGGCTCTCTTCATCTTCACCCTCCCCCAACTAGATTTCAGTCACAGTATTTCCTAAGCCCTACATAATAACAGACCCAGTGATATGAATGAATACTTGCAGAGAAAGCTCTGAGTCAGGATTTTTAGAATTCTACTGGCTTAACCTTAGACTTGCTCTGTCATGGGATCTGAGCAACTTCAGCTGAAATCATGGGACTGATCCCTTTGTGTGCCAGGCCTGGAAGATGCCTGAGAGCGTTGATTCTGAAACTGAAGTGAGGAAACCTGATAAAGTCATCTATTTATCCCTGAAAAAAACCCCAACCATATACCTTTTCAGCCTTCATTTTACTAAATACTCGGTACTGGACTTTCACAAATCTATGTTGTTCAAATTTGAATGTATCAAAAATACAAATTTATAATATGGCAAGTTTGTGGTAACTCTTGCTTCACTTGCACAAAAAGGCCTCATGTCACATCCAAGAGAGGAACATTGATTTCTTTCCTTACAATTATTTCCCTTTGGACTGATATACGCTGTCCTAAAAGGCTTTGAGTTTTCTACTAATTTCTCAGAAATGTAACATATACTAACTACAACCCATTTTGTCTGAAAAAGTATAGGTAACAACAGCCATATAGAACATAAGAAGTGTGCCATCCTAATCTTATTTCTAGCTTCTGGTTGTTTAAGTATCTCTCATTTAGAATGTGCTTTGAAACTTCCTCAAGTCCTAGTTTTATCGTCTTCTCCTCACATCTCTGTATGTCTTGCTTTCCTTGTTTTCTGTTGTCTGTTGAATGATCCCTGCAGTCCTCCAGAGGACAATGCCAAGTATTTACAAAGGACACACAGTTCCTTGTCTTCAAAAGGCTCCTCTTGCACTCTGCCCAGCAGGTACAAACTCTGTGCAACAGCTGCATTTCTCCAGTTACTGACAATGTTTTGATGTGAGGTAGTAAAAGTTACTTACAATATGTGCTTGTGTGGTATTATTTATTAGGGGACCAAAATAACTGTGATGCATTTTGTTCTTTCTTATGTTTACAGAACACCTGCTCCCTGCTGTGTCTTCTCCCTCAGGGAGAAGGGGATGCAAGTCAGCTTCTCTACAGTAACTCAAGAAAAAACATAAAAAATTTCAGCTCAGGGCAAGCAAGAGAAATAAATAAACCTCAAGACATCTACCACATGTATCCATCACGGACATATGGATTCAAGCTTCTGTAGGCTGCAGCGGATCAAGGAACTGATGGGGTCAGAAGTGAATACAAGTACAGTTCTGTGCAACATAATGTGATAAGTTCCAAATGGACTCCAAAAATGATTGAATTAAATAACTTTATAAGTGGTAAGGACCTTGTTGTCAGTTGCACGTCACTTCCAAATGCTGAGTAACTGAATATAATTCAGTATAATTTAAAAAAATTTCAAAAATTATTAATATTCAAAAATGACAGGGGTTCCTTTACACTGCCTGGATAATAAGAAGGTTCTTTAGAGTGAACACAAGATTTTCTGGTACCACTGGCATGATTCAATTTTGCTTTTATTAGTTAGTATTTTCTTTGTTTTATAATCTGAAGATAGGCTGTACAATTTTGTTACTTACAGGAATTCCAGGTTTGCCTGTCTGACCCGTTGCTCCTTTCTTCCCTGTGGGTCCCTAAAAGTTACAAATACTTGTGAACTGACAAATGTCTTAAACTCAATCCCCTAAAGAGAGCTGAGGATTGTTCCCCTCTAGTATTCACGTTCACATTGCCTGGCTTTGGACCAGATCATTCACATTTTGGGAGACAGCAGAAAGTTTTTCAAATAAAAGCAAATAAGTCTTTGGCAGAATTGTGTATGTTTTTCCCTTTTGTGAATCAGTTTTTAAAACTTTTCCAACAATAAGCATAAAATGTTTTTCATCATGAATCTGGCATTTTTTCCTGTATCAGCCATCCCTCTGTGAGAAAGTACACTTTTACAGCATTTGCTGTACTCTTCAAAAGAGAAGTCATGAAAAGTCAGCAATGTAAATGCTCTGAGTGTCTGTGGAAGAGAATACTAGAAAACAATAGTGTCACATATCACAGGTGTGAACATTCTTTTTGATCTAAGCTCTACATAAAAGATAAAATTTACTTAAAACCAGACTTTTTTTTCATCTTCATTGATCTAGAAATCAGTAGACTTAGAAAACTGAGAGATACTGTGCAGACAACATTCCTGTAAGCGGTTTAGTGACACAGGAGGTCAAGCACCAAGGAAGAAAAGCTCAGAATGGGTCAAAAGCTTCCCAGAGAACTTTGTTATAGGATAGTCTCCACAGAATATTAAGATCTATGGGTTTAATTTTATCATACCTCTAAAAGATGCAACCACTGAAGAATAGGGACAAGAACAAGTAGAGAAAAGCTTGCAAGACTTTCCAGACTAATTATTTCAAACACTGTTCTTAAAACAAAAGTTATGCTATAACTACCATGCTGCAATATGACACAACATGCAATAAAGTGAAAAAGCTTCGGTCATTATAAGTGTAAATGTTTTATTATTATGTAAATATGATAAAACCAGCTAAATGTTGCTCTATTGCTCAGCTTAATGCCTTTTTTTGTTAAGAATGGTATAAAAAAGTCCACCAATCATAACCAGAATGTGCACATTCAAATAACTTAATATTGTTTTCATTAAGATTTCTGGATGCATATAAAGTAAACCCAGATGATTCTGCATTGCAGTTTATGGGATTAGCTCTGCAAGGTTTCCTATAGCAGCACCAGCAATGTCACTGGAGTTAAGACTATATGAATGTTTTCACTACCAACATTTTTGTGGAAACCTTTAAGCTCTTATGGGTCACTCCACGCTGGATATTGGTTCCACATTTGTAAATGGCAGTATTAATCTGAGGGGCATTTGCAAGACAAAGAAAACATTATCCAAGAGGAATTGCTGATTTTCTCCTGTGACGTGAATAGCTTGTCAAAGGCAGTATGTATGAATTCACAGCTAGAGTACATGCTGACAACATCTCCACATAAAATTTCTTTTCTGTTGCTCCCCAGTTCCAGTCTACTACAGATTCTTGCAGTTACCTACTGATGCCTTCAAGTATTTCTAGTTTTTTCTCTTCATGTATCCGTAACTTGCTGCAGTTTTGTGCTTCTTACAAAGGGCTAAAATCCTCTGTTCCGAGCACCTTTAGCCAAAACAAGGCTCTCTGAATACAGATTCAAGGACATAATCATTGCCTTACAGCCTGGAAATATGTAAACAACTGTAAGATGGGGGGGGCAGGCCTGGGGTAGTGAACATCATCACCTGAGGGTGCGATTGGAGAATTAAGGGCCAATATGCTAATGAGACAGAACTTGTAAATGGTGAAGCGCTCGTGACCGGTCATCCATTTTGGGTGTAGTCCCTGGTGGGACTTTCGGTTGCCAGAATGTACCTTGAAGGTCTCGAATAAATTTGTCTGCATTTTATACTCCTAATTTGTTTTGGCCTCTCTTTCAGGCATCACTACCAAGTTTTGAAAACTCTAACAGAGCTTCTCTATGGACCTTCTCAGACAAAATAACTCATTTAAATTGCATGGTAATTGGTATTGCAAGAAATCTTTTAGCCTAAATCTTTTGAAATCTCAAAAGCCAATGACATTCAGTCCACAGGAGAATATAAACACTTTTGGCAATTTCTCACACATTACCAAGATGAACTCATATTTCTGAAAGGAAAGATTTGGTCTTTGTCATGACTTGCTCTGTCATTATTGCTTTAGTATTCTGTAGCAAATTCCTTATTTCCAGGTCTCTGAAAAGTCAGTGCAGTGCAGTACCAGGAGGCTTGATTTGCAGATCAGAGAAGCAAAATCCCAGTAGCCTTCCAGAGCTAATTTGCCACAAGCAACTCCATTTTAGGGGATAATTGAATATCACTCAAATGTTTCCAAAAGAGCCTTTCATAATGCTTTCTATCACTCCAAAGTAAAACTACTTACCTATCAAATAACATGTATTTACTAACCGAGATCATTATGCAATTTTCCTTTTTTTCCCTTTTTTTTTTTCTTTTTTTTTAAATCTTTTTTTTCTTTGTCCTGGCAGGTATGAAAAGGAAACCCAAACACTCAGTTTTAGCCTTGTAGAACAGTTTTCCGAGGATAGTCAGTGAACAATAAAACCCTACAAATTCCAATTAAGTGCAGTTTTGTTTCATTTTCTTCTACTTACTTCTGAACCTCTTTCTCCTTTTGGTCCTTGCTCTCCCAATTCACCTGGCTCTCCCTTTGAAAAGAACATGCATTAAATAAATGAAAAGAGTAATTTGAATGCAGATGAAAATGTATTTACAACAGTCAATAGAGAAATCTCACTTGTTTGAAACACTTACTGGAGACCCTTGTTGTCCAATAGGTCCTCTAAGCCCTGGAAGACCTATATGACCCTGGGAAGGAGAAAACAGAACATATTGCAATCCAGGTAACTCAGGCTGCCCTGTTCATTGAGCTCCAGGCTTCATTGTAAAGCCCATCTTGGGAGGTGCTGGGTGGACCCAGATTCACTGACATGACCTAGATAAAGCATGGTCAGATCTCCAAGATCAAATTCTACAGAGCTCTTTTCCTTACATTCCCTACTCCAAGCTGCAAGTGGGAATTACACATTGTTTAAACATTTCTGCACTTCCATAAGCACAGATTTGGTTCATTCATTTTTTACTATGTCTATCTGTATTATCTGTGTAACTTGGGTATTCCATGTCAAGGACTGTCTCTCTTGTATTTCAGCAAACTGCATCAGGGGTAAGCATAAGTTACCATCCAATTTTTATGTGCTGAAAGACTGAATATAATGAATTAATAATTATTAGGATTAGATTACAATGCGTAGTGCTTAAATTTAGGAGAAAAACGTTAACTAATTCAGTATTACAGAAACACGGAACTGTTTAGGTTGAAAGAGACTTTTTGAGATTACCTATGGAACCCTCTTTCTCTAGCAAAGCCAGCTAGAAAGAGTGTCCAGGACCATGTCTAGTCGAGTTTTCAGTATTTCCACAGATAGAGACTCCACAACCTCTCTGTGCAGCCTCTTCTGGTGCTCAGTCATCCTCACAGTAACAAAAGCCATTTCAAAACGAATTTCACGTGTTTCAGTTTTTGCCCATTGCCCCCTGTCCAGTCACTGGACACTACTGAGACAAGTCTGTCTACTTCATCTTAATTTCCTCCCATTGGGTATTTATAAACACTAAGGTCATTGGAGTCTTCTCCAGCTGAGGAGCTGCAGCTCCCCTCCCATGTCGCTGTATGAAAGATGCTCCGATGTGTTCCAAGAGTGCACCAGGGCAGTGAGGCACCAGCACGTGCACCCCTGCACACACGTGAGGGAAGATGACACCTCTGCTACATTACTCCATGTGTATGCACTGCATGCCACGTTCAATTAAAAAAACTAAAACCCCAGAGGTATTACCTTGTAGCCCTCATCACCAGGCTCTCCTCTATCTCCACGTTCACCACCTCGACCCTAGGAGCAAACCAAAGAGCAAAATGTAACAGCTGAACTGAAATAATGCTGTGGTGAAATGTGAAGAGAAAGCTGGGATTTCTCTCCAAACAAACTGACCATGGAGATGGAACTGATGAATACAAACATTAAGGTTAGCTTGGCTAAAGGAATAAACATGATTTTTTTCAGAGTGCATTGCAGTCAGAGAGTAGCCACAGTATAAAATTTTTTGTAACTGAAGACTAGAAGTTAAAGATAAATCTTACATAGGGATTAATGAAACAGGAGGGAAGACTGACCTCAGTGGAACTTCTCCAGATTTATACTCATATAGAAATATATATATATGATATCTGAATTTAAAATCTGAATGGATAAATGAAGTGACTCTGGTTTCAAGACATGCAAGGAAAACTCTCTTATGGCTTCTGTAAGACAGCACATTAAAAATTGGAATATTTTCTGGAATGACTTACTGTACTCAAAATCTGTTTTAATTTTGAAATTTGTCCTAATAATTTCGACAGGTTCAGAAATGCTGCAGAGATACATCCTACATATGAATTCAGTACAAAAATGGTTACAAAATGCAGATTTTTAAATCAACTAAATTAGTTTGTAGTGATAATGAAGTAAGTAAAAACATATTTTTGATTAGTAAATCAATTAGGTATAGCTCAGGGTAAATGGAGAGGGTAAAATTATTTTAAAATTTTAAAATATTTTAAAATGTGTTGATCTAAACATAGACTAATGGCATTAATGTAATTAAACAGAAGGCACAGATATTTAAGCAGGAAAGAGCACCCCACAGCATTTTCAGAGAGATTACTCATGTAAGGACCATCATTCTATATTTTTGCACTGACTCCTATGACAATGATATAAAGCTTCAGAAAGAACTGCATTGGCTCGTCTTGAGATGCACTAGTGTAATTTTTTTGAGAAAGAAAGACCTACTGGTTCACCTATGGGCCCAGGTGGTCCAGGGACTGTATTGTCTTCTCCTGGATAACCCTAAACCAAAGATAAGTATTAAAAAATGTTAACTTGGAAGATCAACCTGGTCTACCATGCACACAAGTTGAAATGCTAATAAAAAGCAGAGAACACATTGCATAGTGAATAAAAGTGAATATGATGCTTATGGTTTTAATATAATGGATATGGTAGCTCCATTTTAACATTCATCTCAATGTCCCAAAGACATTTAGGACTAAAAAAAGCAAAATACTTGCTCTATTCTCAAAGGCAGCTATAAGAAAAAAGAGATTATTTGAACAATTTCCATGTAATCATGCCTTTATTTAATGAAAAAAAGGATAAACAGGGTATTTGACAAGGGCAGAAAAAAGAAATTTCTTCCACTATTTTGAGAAATACACTTAATATAAAGAAAAACAAGTGTACAGAAGACTCCAACATTAAGCCTGAAATCTATTAAAATTTACATATGAAACAACTGTCATCCAAGTTAGTAAACAAAAAATGATCTATTCCAGATGATACCTAGCAATATTAACGCAAAGAGAATCACATCTTAAATATGATTAAGGACTTCTAAAGTGCATCAAAGCGCTTTTTCAGAAGTGACCAAGCAACCTAGACACCCAGCTCCCAACAAATTAGTTTTCAGTTATCGTTTCTTAAATCATATCAAAACCTATTTACAGCATCAACCACTAAATGCCTATTCAAAGTATTTATTGTAAAACTCTCTCTAGTTTGTATTTGTCTGACAAGGGCAATGCCAACACAATCTTGATGAAGTGAATCCATGTACCTGCTTGGGGTCACAGATGTTTCAGTCAGCATACAAAGCTGTTTTCAGGATTTGAGACTTGAGAGAACAACAGCAAATTTGACACTAAAATAGCAGTACTGAGGCCACATCCTGTCCCTAACATTTTATATTAACCACAGACATTTGTCCATCCTAGTTGGACTTTGAGGCAAATCTGTGGGTGTACTCACAGACTCAGAGTTAAGTAAATATTTAGCTGGTTCTGCACTGATTATTTTTGTCAGCAGTGCTCACTAAGGGCAGTGGTGCTATCTGATACAATAGACTGTATTCTGTACAATGGGTACCTTGTTTTTAAAACCTCAAACATTTTAATGGTATAATTTGGGACTCCATCTCCCAATGATCCATTTCCTCACTTTGAATTTCTTTTCGTAGTCTCTGACAATACTAACAAATACTGCAAATGGTGGCTTTTGCTGCTTGCTGTGGAAAACAGTGGGTGCGCAGTAACATTTCCTCCCTTTATAATTTCACAAAACAGGACTGTAAAATCCATGTTCATACCTTTTCTCCTTTGGGGCCTGGGGGCCCTGAGGGCCCTGGAGGACCCTGGTGACCCTAAAGAACAAAACCAAACACAAATTAGTTTAAAACAAATAATTAAAGAAACAAGTAACTCCAAAATTTCTTCTAGCTACTTGTTACATTTTTTATTTTGCTTGCTAATTATTCTAAATCATTTTATGACAACAAAATCAATGGCAGAAAATGGACTATGTGCAGGAAAAGCTCTATGTACATTGGGAAACCACAGAGTCTGGCAGGGCTTAATGCAGGTGATGGGAGCTGGGTTGGTTCTTGCTTGAAGGTTAGGGTCACTCATGCCTGTTTGTGTCTGGAGAGACTGGACGTGCTCTGTAAGAGCATGACTTAATCCATCTATGCTGATTTTCACGGCTATTTTTCAGTGAAAGCCACAATATCTTTATGTCCTTCAACTAACCTCATTCAATCAGTTAGTGTTACTGAAATGGAAACTGCATGGCCAGGCAGTAAGCAGAGGTGGTGGTGTTTGCTGACCTCTCTTTATAATGAATAGCTGTAGTAGCTTGATAGGAACTTTATTCAGAAGGGGTGAGATAGATTGGATAAACACGGGTTTAAAATTTGTGGTAAACGCCCCCTGCTAATGAAGTCACAAAAACCAGCCATCCTTGCTTAAGGCTAACATTTCTGAGTAGGCAAACACATCATATAAACATATGTGAGTATCTGGCTTTCCTGAAAATATTTGTGTAGTCTACATACCGATCCCTATGATATTTGAAATTAGAGTGCCACAGACACTGGGGTGTATGTGTATGTGAATTGAGTAAAAAACGTACCCCATAACCTGGAATTCCTGGCTCTCCTTCAAGTCCCATTCCTCCCAGGTGTCCCTGTTAAATGCAGTAATCAGTGAGAGAAAAAGGAGCTCCTTTGTAAAATATCACAACAATGCCTACTTTATAAAGTCAGCACTTGGAAGAATCTTGAAATATTGACATTTGACATCACATACAACCTTCTTGTCAGTCCAAATTAATTTATTAAAGAATACTGGGCTTTTCTCTCTTCTGTGGAAAACATGGTCAAGGTTTTCAGTCCCAACCTTATAATCTTTGTGCATAATTAAGATCAAAAAGACCTGAGCTTTGAGAGGTGTAGAAGAACTCTCTTTATAAGATCAGATTCCTATTTGATAGGAGTAGTAGTCTCCATCTGAAAAGCTTTGTTTCAGCCATGGCTAAGGCTTTTTGTATGTGATAGCAAACCCCTTGATTTTTATTCTTGGAACTGGAAAGGTTTAATAAACACCCATAGCAGTGACGTTGTATGAGGAGTGTGGGACATGAGTATTCCATGGTGTGCTCTGCCACCCCACTCCCTTAATTGTCAGATGACAAAAACCGTGAGATGGTTCCTTCCAGCCCCAGCTTTCAGTCTGGAAAGATGAACAGGCCTCATTCTGATGCTGAAAGACCTCTGTGCTCTTAGATAAGCATGTTTTGTACTAACCACGGGACCTCGAGTTCCTCTTGCACCTTTGGGACCAATTTTTCCAGGCTGGCCAGAATCACCAGCAGGTCCAGTTTCTCCTGGAGGGCCAAGCTGCCCCTTTTCCCCCTGTTGGTGTTATTGTATTAAAAGTAGTAAGAGATTGACACTAAGTTTCAAAATGCAGTTTATGCTTAATCAGAATATGTAACAGCATTATTTAAGAAGCATTTACTGTACATTTACTGAACATTTACTGTATGTTATTCGCTGTAGTTATTAGAATGTCTGAGCCCTGAAATCTGCAGGATAAAAAAATCTCTGCTAAAGCCTTCCTATTATTTTTTTGTTTTGTTTTAGCCAAAACTTAATGTTTTTTAATAGAAGCAGAAATTGTTCTGAGTTGCAAAAGCACATCCTGATACAAGTTTAAATTTCCTAAGATCTTGAATGTTATTGATTGCAAAATGATGACAATTCTAATTGCTATGGCTAACAAGAAAAATATTGGCTTGAAGCATGACATAAAACAGGGATAGTTCTGGTTCAATGGAATTTTGTAATGTAAATTTATGTTTCAGATAAAAGGAAGGGAAATGGCAAAGATGAAAAACACTACCTTCTTTCCTAAACGGCCCCTCTGACCTGGATTTCCTGGTGTTCCTTCAGAGCCCTATAGATTTATTAGAGTGAGAAAAAGAAATTATTGAGAAAGGCCTGGAAACATGTTTAACCTGTGCTCCAAACTGCATAACTAAGTAGGCTTTCATAAAGCAGAGAGGTGGGAGGAAAAATGGCATTAACTATGGCCGTGAGCAAGTTAGTAGGACTGTTTTGGTTACAGCAGAAACAAGTGGGCAAACATCAGGGACTATTTATCAAAGTAGTGGAAATGCACTGAAAATAGGGGAAAAAAAAAACCCCAATAAAATACTACTTTACAGATTTGCGAAGCTTATTTGTTGCTTTGTAAGCTACTGTTTAAAGAAAATCTAGTATTACTCTCACCCCCAATGAAACACTCAAACTGGCTGTAGGAAACTGATTTCCATGTTTAGGCTAGGATATTATGATCTGTCTGCATCCCTAGAAGGAGGTCAAACCAAAACTGTGATGTGAACGCTCGCAGATGTCAGGGAGGACGAGTGGAGAAGGAGGCAGCTCTGCAGCTGCCTTTGGAACGTGTAGAACAGAAACATGAAAAATCCCTCCCTAACCACATCCTCCCAAAAATCGAATTGCCAGACCTGCCTGCTCACTGAGGCACAGAAGCACTGCTGATGTTTATTGTACACAAGTGTAATTACATAGAGTGTAGATATGCCAGGATTGAGCTGTTTTATGATAATTTCAACGTATGAAACTTTCAATCTTCCCCAGAATTGCCAATTCAATTCAGAGAGTCAGAGAAACAAGGAAACAAAACTTGTTCTGCAGCGCAATAAGGGTGCCAACAACTAAAAGTACACTCTTTTTCTTTCACTAGGGAAGTAGTTCACTGTGAAGAACCCAGGACTAAAGAGAGCAGAATGTCACACTGAGGCTTAGAGGACAGAGCAGACAGTGCTCACAGCCATGAACAGCAGGCGCTCCAACTAACGTTTTTTCAAAACTCCACCATCAAATAAGAGCTACACAGAAAGCAGCCAGAGGACTGAAAATGAGACAATGATGATTTTTAGTAAGGGAATCTGATGTCTGACTTGAAGCTACAATACTTGCTTTGGAAACTGTCCTCCAAAATACTAGTTCTCATTAAGAGGTTGCATGCAACTTCATAGACGGATTTTAGCTGCTAGGAGTGATGGCAGAATGAATAGGCAAACTGATCTAACAATGTTGACTGTCAATTCAAATGCTTGTCTACAATTTGATCTGTGTGTGCTTGCTGTTTGGAGAGGAGAGATCTGACATGAGAGGCTCCAGGTTGTGTGGTATGTGTGTCTGGGTGACAAATAGTGAGGAATCACTACTTGCCAAGGGTTCACAAATTTAAGATAGTAAAAGCATTTGTCTCCTCTCTCTACCAATCCTGAACCACATTGGAAGCTTATTTAAATATGGTCATCTCTAATTACACAGAAGATCAGAAAAATAAAAAATAAATAAATAAAGAAAAATTAAATTTATTTACTAAAAGCAAATGAACAAAAATTCCATTTCAACCTGAAAACACTTACAGGAATGCCCATTATGCCAGGTTCACCAGAGGGCCCAGCAATTCCTGGTAATCCCATCTCTCCTTTTTCACCACCTTCTCCAACAAGTCCCTGGTCTCCAGGGTCTCCCTAAAACATAGCAAAAAAACCCCAAAACCTTAGTCAAGCTGCTGCTACAGAACTACTTGTTCATAAATAAAGTGATCTCTGAGTCTTTGAGTTTGGAAGAAAGCACACTAAAACTGATGTGAATCTTACTGGTCAAATTCAGATCCTGCTCTAAGGGTAAAGCCCTTTCTATCTCATTCATATGCTCCTACAGCCACATTTTGCCTCATCCATCACCAAGTATCTGAGGCTGTCCTTGATGACACCCCCTGTCCTGGCACCTGGCACAGTCCCTGGCACACACTGATCCAATCCAGGGAGCAGAGCAGCCTTGGGCTTGCTTTCTCCAGCACTTTATTCGCCACAGACAAAAGCTGCACTCAGCTCTCCAGCTTGTTTTTCTTTGTAAAGCCATTCAACTTTGCAGCCCTTGCAAGATAGATATGTACCTAAAAGGTACAGGAAAGCCTATACTATACAGGACGTCCTATGTTAAAACAAAGTGCACTCAGCAGGGCTCTGTTGATCTGGTGTTGACCTAGGATAAAAAAGGAGATTTGAATCCTTAAGCTAATGAGTGCTTTACATCTGCTACAAAAACTTAATGTACCTTTGGGCCATCTCTTCCTTGAACACCATCTTCTCCTGGAGGTCCTGGTTCACCCTTATAGAAAGAAACATTTGAAAACAAATTCATTGCCTAAATTTCTTGACATAGAGCTATTGTCTTGGAAAAACTCATACTAATTTTATACATGCTTATTATCTTTTGGGCAACTTTTATGTTGCTGTTACAGTTTATTTATCTTCTGTGTCACAGGCCATGAATATTCAACACAAGAAAACATAAAAGATGATCAGCATTAGAAAAATGAGGCAATACTGTGTCCATATAACACTGGAGATTTAGACAGTGGCACCGAGATTGTTTGAGTTCAGAGTACATAACATGAAATTACAGTGACCTCAAAAATATACCTATTCTGTACTGAAACTTCCATATTTATGTGGATAACTACTACATTGGTATATTTAAAGACTTTAGGGTCATGAAAAACTCATCATTCACCATCAGAAATATTTCAGCATTATAATCACAGAATCACAGAATCATCAGGGTTGAAAGAAAGCTTCAAGACCATCCAGTCCAACCATCAGCCCGGCACCACCATAATCATATTCTCAAGTGCCACACCCAGATGCCTCTCGAACACTTCAAGAGACAGTGACTCCACTGCCTCCCTGGGCAATTTATTCCAATGCCCAACCACTCTTCCAGTGAAAATTTTGTTTCTAATACCCAGTCTAAACCTCCCCTGGCACAACTTAAGGCTATTCATTCTATCACTTGCTACCTGGCAGAAGAGACTGACCCCCACCTCACTACACCCTTCTTTCAGATAGTTGCAGAAAGCGATGAGCCTCCTTTTCTCCAGGTTAAACAACCCCTGCTCTCTCAGCTGCTTCTCAGAAAACTTGTGCTTCACCAGCTCCATTGGCCTCTGAGGGCATGCTCCAGCACCTCAGTGTCCTTTTTTGAAATGAGAAACCCAGAACTGGGCACAAAGCTCAAGGTGCTGCTGCACCAGTGTCGAGTCCAGGGAAAAATGCACTGCCCTGGTCCTACTGGCTACACTATTTTTGACACAGGCCAGGATGCCATTGGCCTTCTTGGCCACTCTTCCCCAGTCAAGACTCTTTTTAACTTGCTACAATATTACACTTTATTTTTCTTTCTTAAAAAAAAACCAAAACAACAAACTATCAGAAAATAGCTTCTCTTTGAATTCTTCTGATAAATCAAGATTTCTCAACCTGCACTTCATTCATAACATACTTTTCTGTTGGGGAAGAAGATTTGCGTCCATAGCTTACCCTTAAACCTTGGTCACCTGGTTCTCCAGCCTTCCCAGCAGGTCCAATGTCTCCCTGGGATGTCACAAGGAAAATCACTGGATTTTAAAGGACCACATTTGTAACAATAACAGGATTTACAGCTGATGTAGTCATCACGACAATAACAGCACTTCTTAATGGTACATTTCCTGTATCGCTATCTACTTGCCTAAGGAATCAGATCTCTCTGATTTGCTTTTACGAAAATTTGAAAATTTAAAGAGCATAAGAGAGAATAATTTCAACATTTACCTTTGTGCCTGGTTCCCCCTGCAGACCAGGTTCTCCTTCAGGGCCAGGAGGTCCCTGCATGGTAGAAGAGCTATTGTTACTATGATCACTAGTATGATCATTAGTAATGGTCTTGCAACAACTAAATAATACACCCAAAGTTGAAGCAGAAGGATGTCATGAGGCACTGGGAAAGATGAAGGTCTGAAAAATCAAATCAAGACAACATAGTTCTTTGTTTTTTCTAGAGCTAAATAGAAAAGAAAGGAGGGTATAGAAGGAGTTCAGGAAATACACTGTGGGTCAGGAACATAAACTCCATTCTTGTTTTTAGGAGATCTTTTATCTTTCACCATAAATTACTGCTGAGCAGGCATATATCTTCTGTAAATCTGACTGACAGCTTCATCCCTGTTTAGGCTTGGAGCCAACTAGATACAGCCTTTGGAGAACAAAGCCCTTTTTGGTGGCCTCAGCCCTTAATGAGTTAATGGTATCAGACTGCTTTTTGGAAAGTTTACATATGAACCTTTTCTTAATAATCAGTCAGAAGACTGGACTTTGGGTGACTGAGGGAGCACATTTCTCTGAATAAGCCAAGCCCCTACTGTTCTAAGTGAGTTCATCCCTCAGGTATTCCATTACAAATATGGTTAATACATTCTGTCACATTTCTCTCTATGAAATATTAAAAACAAAGGAAAAACAGAAGCAGAAGTCAGCAAGAAGGTTGTCTACAGCTGCTTTCCTTTATCTACAATTTGAAAGAACATATGATTAATGGTGTTTTACTCTCTAACTGCAAGAACAGTGCTTCCAAACCAAAAAGAAGTTGTTTGCTCAATTAAACATTCACCTTCTATGAAAAATATCATGAATGTATGTTCAAAGACAGTACTTACAACAGTAAAAGCTACTTATTCTAGACTTTTTTTTGTTAACAGCCTTAAGTAAGAGTCTCTCAGTAGCTCATGATATTTAAGCCAGCTGCAGGCAATAAAAAAAAATTTGTAAACATATTGCCTGGGCTTAGCCAGTTGCTTGAGTATGTCTAATTGCTGTAGAAATTATTAAAGCTCACCTCAAAACCCGTTTCGCCAATAGGGCCAGCATCCCCTGGTTGTCCTCTTGGACCCTGGCATTAAACAAAATTTTGGATGCATCATTCAATTAACAATAAGTTACACGGTATAATGTTCAATTTTTTCTTCACAACTCTTCCAACTGGCATAAAGAAATGTATTTCATTGTCTTTCCTCCTGAATCCAACAGTGTATCTAAGTCCCATGATGGCATACAGTACCAAAGACCTCACTGCCAACCTTGATACACTGAAAAAACAGATCTCAAGTAATAACACAGATGTCTTTCCTTTTAGACCAAAAATAAATTATTATCTAAACTAAGCTCTTCTCTTGACTAACTGAGACTTTGTTTAATTAAGGTTTGTTAGACTGTCTGGTTTGCTTTGTGGAAAAGCCTACAGTCTGGTATGGAATTAACTGAAAACAACTACTGTTTGCTTCACCATGGATTTAGTAGTATTTGTATAGAACAGCCACTGAGGCGTAATAGACTAAGGGCTGGAGCCTTTTTGATAATATTAATAACTATACCATAAGCATTTTATTATAAGCCGTACATGTAAGAAGTAAATTTCCTGCAGTAACACACAGGGATCACTTCCCAAAGTGACATGTTCAAATTCTCTGCAGATGTAAGATCTGGGCTCAGAGAGCAGGATTTGTGTGCTGGGGAGTAGAAGTTGCCTGTAACATCTTGCAGCTGATTCTATAGCCACCATGAATGTTCATCAAAACATATCAGCCCTCTGGATAAACCAGTCTTTAAACATTATGAAAATCCATATCTATTTACCCTTTTGGGGCTTATCTGTGTCTAAATACATTCTAAATTCAAAACATTATCTTGATCAACTATTCTCATGTAAAAGAAAGATGCTGCTTCTATTTATGATGGAAGTTTTTTAAACAAATATTTACTTCATTTTGTTTCACTTCCTCTTACAGACTATGCATATGGTTTTGCTCCTCCTGATGATCTGGCAATGACAATGTGAGTATTTTCTTCCCTTTTCACAACAATGTAAACTACATATTATTGACAGAATTCCAGCAGATGTATACATTTGACCTTATAGCTTAATATGAACAACTAAAATTGCAGTTAACTCCCCTTTGACAATTCACTTCGCCTTAAACTAAATTAATTGGTTTTAATTTGCAGCAACTCCATAAAACTCCACTAGGCAAGTGTTAAAAAGCTTCAGTTTGATTCACAAGTATTTCTTCACATTACCATGGAGATAAGGCTGCTGGATTGGTAATGTGTCTTTGTCCTGAGACTTTCAGAAGCCAAAAATTTATAGCAGCATAGGGACTACTTTTAACCATTAACAACAGGTAATTTGCAAACAATGATTTTACTGAAATGTCTGATAAGTGGATAAAGTTTTAGTGTAATTTAGATCAAGCCTGTTAACACATATAGTTCTAATTGCTTATATTTCTCTTCTCTCCACCAACAATTAGAGTTTTTCTGCTCTGTGTAGAACTAGTGACAGGGCCAGAAAACCTCAGCAGCTGGCTGAGGATGACCGGCTGACAGAGGATGAAATCAAGCTGCTTGCATGGGCAGCTAAAAAAAGAGCCATGCTTTTTGTTGCACTACATCTTCTGTCATTTTATCACTTCTTTCTAGGTCCACAGACCATTTTCCAAACACATTTTACTCTTTTCAGCACTAGATAGGAAAGATACCCTGTTCACAGGATAGGTTTTCCTTCTGACACTGAATGTGTAGTTTCTATGATGATGAGCACAACAGAAATGTAAGCTGCACAAGAGTAGACCACTTAGATTAGGTAAGGCAGGCATTCTACTGAAATGAAAATTCAGACTTGACCAGAAAATGGCAGAAATTTTACATATAAACTTTTCATTGTAATGCTCTCAGATGTCGCAACATGAAGATAAGATATAGTAAATGAAAGAGATGAAATAACAGGAATCCAGTGATAACCATTAGAAAATATAGTTTCTGTGAAAGATTTTGCCATTCCTACAGGTTGGTAGCTCAAATTAAGTAGGCAATTCTATACTAAAGAAAATTTACCAAAATAATTGTTGGCTTATTTCTAACCCCTCAAAATGAGCAATTACTTTGTGTAAGCACATGAACCTATGTATTAGTAGAAATAATGTTAGGAAAAAAAATACTAATAATACCAAAAATAATATATTTTTATCAACACTTCACTTCCAAGATTTAAATTAACTATGTGCAATTTACCGTGCAAAATTACTCTCAAGAAGCAATGTAAACACATAATTTTTGACAACTCTATTTGGTTTCTGCACCAGAAAATGGCAGCCTTTTCCCAAATCCAACAAAAACAGCATACATTCTTTCACTGTATTTATATAATCTGATTTACCCCAGAGATGGTGTTGCAATACTATTCCTGTCACGGTTATATCTTGCAGTATATTGTATATATTTGCTGCAGATTCTGCATGGTCTTCTGTAACAATATTAGCCACATGAAAGTGAGTGTGGCTTTGACACAGTAACAAGAATCCATCCAGCAGAGGAATGTCTGAGGTTTATTACAGCAGTCTCTTCTCGAAAATTTAACCTGCCAAATAGATGTGGTCCCTGTGTTCCTGAATAACGATCCTAATATTTGCCTAAAAAAACACCACCGACGTATTGGCACACACATTTACATAAAACATAACATAGATGTCTACCTCAATGTGGTGTAAAGCCACAGAATATTGTGGTCTGTGCTCTGTTATGCTCTCTTACACTGTGCACTCCTTACTACAGAGCTTCCCAACAAGATTAACAGGTCTCCTCAGGAACAAGTTACACGAAAGCAAGGGAGCAGACTCCAGCTCTGCAGTTTTGGAACAATCACCCCACAATTCCTAACTAACCACAGCTGGCAATACTGAATCTTGGTAAAATGGACCCTGAGTTGTCAGGGAGCTTGTGTAATACATGGAAAAACTTTGAAGCAGGCATAAGGATCAACTTACTGGCTCTCCCATTGGTCCCCTGTCTCCTGTGGTGCCTTGAGGCCCAAGCAAACCCTGGAAGATTAAAATTAAATAAAAAAATCATTGGAAACAAGCTGCTTCATATTCTGAGAACAGCCACTTTATCTTTTGTTTCTGCTCATGCAGTAATTGACACAGAAACATCCAAGAAAGCTGTGCAGCTTTTTTTTCTGATTGATGTGCATTGACATAAAACTGGCAGGTGGAGTCCTGAACAAGTTCTTCCTCAGTTTATTTTACATACAAATGAATCTTAGCTGAGCCACCATTTACTAGTTCCTTGTAATTCTCCTTAGAACCACGTGCTGCTTGTATGTCCAAACTGCCCTACAAGCTGTATTTTAGATAACCAGTGAGGTTCACAGTACACTTTTCTCTCTGCTCAGCCTTTCTCACAACATTTCTCTCTCACACTGTTTTCTAGAAACTGTAGCTGTAGGAGTAATAGAGAAGTATCGTGTACTTTTCAGTAAATGTACTATTTCACATCACTTCGGGCCAATGGGGTTTTGCTTAATTCATTTCTGTGTATATAAAAACATGTAAAAGTGAAATAAAAACTCCTTGTGTCAAAGGTGAGAGGCAACAAGCTCCTAAATCTAAGCAGAAAAGGAAAGAGAAGCATGATGACAACCAACATTTTGAATTTCAACTACAGAACAAAATCACCAGCATTACTGCTTTGTTTCTGGTTTTCTGCTTTCTTCTTTGTTGAAAATCCAGTATGATTTGGACTGACTGATAATCTGCTTTGTAAAAAAAAGCCTCAAATAGAACACATTAGATTTCCATTCAAAGAAACACTAGAAGGAAGAATTTTCTCCAAAACACATGATATACATTTAACACATTTCTACATTTATCCCTACATTGATAACACACCCCAAAACCTATCAAAGAATTATTGCACTATGTCACAATGACTTTCATCCTTAAAACTGAAATAAAACTATACAAAAACCAGAAGAAACTTCTAATGCCACACTGTTAAACACAACAGCCATTTCTTCTGCTGCCGTTTGCTGTCACATTGTATTGTGAGGACCATCATCCATGAAAACACTGGTCTTGTAGCAGGCTAGACAACATCACACTTGCTCTCACTTCTGTCCCTGGTTCTTAGCATGAATAAATGCAAACTGTCAGAGTTTTCCAGCTGCTCTGAAGTAGATAAATTTCATCTAAATGTCAAAAAAAGTATGAGATTGGATTTTTTTTTTTTTTTTGTAGAAGTACAGTGAATTTTATACTCACAAGTGCACCCTGATCTCCTCTTTCTCCTGGATTTCCAGCTTTACCCTGGTTAAAGAGAAATATCAAAACACAATGCTGGCTCCAAGTAATTTCCAAACACAGGTCAGAAATCAGTAGTTATTATGTTAAAGCTTACTACAAAGACTGGCTCCAATACTTACAATGAGCCCAGGAGCTCCTTTCTTTCCTGGATCACCTCTTTCTCCCTGATAAATAACGAACAATGTGTAAATTCTACGTACATTTGCTTGATAAGCTGCATGCAGTTACTTTGAGTTTAAATGCTGGGTAACTATGGAAAGTGCAGATTCAGGCTTAGATGTGCTCATATTGTCATAAGGAAGTACCTGGCAAAGGCAGAAATTTGCAAATCTCTTGGATTAAATGCAACTCTGTGGCTTCTGCCATGATGGGTTGGGGTTTTTTGTTTTCTTTTATCTGTTATGGTCTGCCTCAGTGTTTTATTAGTGCTGAGCAATGTAAGCACTCACCTTAATGCCTTCTGTTCCCAGTTCTCCCGGAGGACCATCAAGACCTCTTGGCCCCTGAGTATTGAACAAGTGATTTGGAATATTAATTATACATTTTTTTTGCTGTCTTTAAGGAGATGCTGCATAAGCTTTAGGAGAGGGGAAACATTTTGTTAGCAGGAAAACCAATTTTCATTGTATGTCAAGTGTGAAATAAAGCTTCAAAGAATAAAATAAGTTTCTGGTTTGCTGAATTATGAATTTAAGAAGAAATATTTTTTGAAAAGTATATAAACAAAACATTCAGTGTCTCTGCTGGAGCCAGATGGCAGGCTGGTATTTTCTGTTCTCTTTTTCATCTACCTTGTACTCATGCAACATATTTAGAAGAACTTAGATGAGCACTGTATATATGGAGTGCTTGCTTTTGGGCATATTGTAAGTTGTACATGCAAAAATCCGTCTTGCTAGTAAGACTCTAAAACAAGCAAATAAAATTCTTTCATTAGTAAACCAGTTTGAGGCAAGATTAGGAGCAATTTATAATTGTGAACTATTGTGCTTTATTGTTAAACTAAAACGTTTCTGTAAATTGATTTTTATAACCAATAGATGAACAAAGATAACCTGTCATATTATTGTAGCATAATATAGCATATACTTATTGCCAAAACATTCAGAATTTTATAATTTAAAGAGATTAAAAAGACTGGAAATCTAAATCCATTATCTTACAAGGAAATGAAAAATCCTTAAATAGGTCATGAGCAAAATGGAAAAGAATATTTTATCCATGATGACTTAGGAAGTTATTTCCATAATTCAAAAAACCATGACTGTTTAGGTATGGAACATTAAATTAAAACCAGTTAATAACAACTTAAAACTAATGACCACTTCAAAGGAAGAGCTAGATAAGTATCAAGACAGGCTCGTAACAGCAGTATGCATTGAGAGGACAAGACATAACAGCTTTGCTGGCGGCATTTGGGCTGGGCTGGCATCAGAGGGAGTGAGTACACCACTGCGGCAGTGCCAGAGGAAAACAATCTCCATTTCTATGGTGAATTTCTGAGTTGCAGAGATCCTTACATCTTGGGTCATGGTTTATAGTGAAGGGCATCCAATCATGACTGATTTTCAGAGTCATAACACTGTTCTACTGGATAATAGTAGGGGCTTGTAAAATGACATTGTTGGAAGCACATCTGATTTAATTTAGATTACTTTCCCTGCAAAAATATCTGTGACTTCCATATCTCTCTTAAATATTTGGAGAAAAAACATACCAGAATTTGTTCTTTCTGACTTGGACTTACTGATCCATATCAAAACCTCTGTCAGAACATGTGGTGAGCACCCATCCACTTTTCTCTGGAGCAAAAGTGAAAATGGCTGACTGGTAACTCAGGAACAGTGTGTATCCAGAGTCTAGGCTTTTCCCCTGAAACGAAAACCTCTCAAGAAAAGGCTTTTCCTGTGAGCTGATATATAATTACAACCCCTGGCAGAGCCAGAAATATCCCATGAGAACTCATCTGTCATTTCAGCACTGCTACTTCTGGCCAGCACAAAGGAACACAGAAACCATAGGAAAAGGAAAAGGAGCAGGCAGGGAAAGCTGTCTGTGTACTTTTAATACCTCTGTAGTTTGGGACACAGTTTTTGTTAGGCAATCCTTGGGTTAATCTGGCCACTTTTTTGTTTTAGGATAAGCCAAGACTGAGAAATTACAGGCAGTTTTTGGGCTAGAGAAGAAAAGATGCTGCAGAAGATGACACTCTGAGCTGCCACAAGGCACTCAATGAGAAAGGTCCCAAACCAACGAATACTGAAGTGTGTGGAAGAAAAACTCTGACTTCGATGTGCTCAGAGATCAGAAACAAAACACCAGTGGTGTTTTCAAAGGTGAAGGAGGCCTTTATAAAAACATTTCTATTGGGCCTCATGTTAAGATTATGTAATTGGGTAACTCAGTTGTTGAATTATTATATAGCATAATTCAAAAGAAAGCTAAGCATCTTGATCAAATTAATTTCTGGTTACTGCTCTGCACTTTTTTCTGTAACTGCTATCTGTAACACACAGAAAATGGGTTGTGATGAAAATTCAAGGCAGATTTAGCACGTTTATTGTCCCCTGATCTGAAATGTCTCAAAGAACAGGAGGAGAAGGGACAAGAGGAAACTGAGATGGAGTGAAGACAGGGCATTGATCTGTGGGGTAGAAGGGAGAGAAGCTCAGGGAAGACCTGTGGAGGAATCACCAAAGGCAACACAGGAAGGGGGAAATTGAGAGCGTTGAGCAGTTACAAGATAGTTTTAGATTTTCTCAGACTTTCTAGACACATGGCCTGTCATTTCTCTTTGTGCATTCTCCACAGGGCTGACCAGAGGATAGAATCTCAAGATGAAATATTCAAGGAAAACAAAGGACATGTTTTCATTTTACAGATTTGCGTAATAAAGAAATGTCTTTCCAGGGTTTATCTTCTATCATTAAGAATTACCAGATAATTTGAACACCTCTCACATAACTTAAATTATGAAGAGGATCATAGCTTGTAGTTCGAGAAATGGGCCTGTCAGGAGACTGCACAAGATTTCTCAGTCCATGTTATGCAGATAACACACCAAAACCTTTCTGGTATTCACACAGATCTCCATTTCAATGGAGTTCACCTTGGCAGCCCAGGACAGCTGATCTGATCACTATAGTTAAGTGAAAAAGTCTACCATTTAAAACACCAACCTTCTACTATACAACTTTGAATTGAAAACAAAGTAACAGAAAGTAATGTGATCCTCTGGGCCATGCCTGCCTTTAGCAAGCCACAGAACAAACGGCAGGAATCCAAGGGAAAGGCAATTTAATATCCTAACAAAAGCACACCGTAACATTCCTATAAATAGTATGGTGTGACTCCTTATTGGCACAGATGAATTGGATTGTACAATTTCTTACTATAGCCAGTACAGAATGAGAGATACACTTGATTTGCCTGCTGTTATTTAAATTAGGTTGCAACAGAGCTGGGGAGTAAGGCTGCCAAACGATTGCTACTACTTTTTGCTTTGGCACAGGGTCAGCTGTTTCTAAAATGGAACATTTTACATTGAAAGCTCTAGGATGATAATCTGAGGAAAAAGCTCATCTAAGAAGGCAAAAACCACAAATTAACTATTTTTATTCTTTCTCATCCTGTCTCCCAAATACAGAAGAGCGAAAATAACGTAAACACAATATATAGCTACTTCTCCTTTCTGGTGGCTGACATGAAAGAATATTAGAAAATTACATCAATTCAGTCTCCCTTCCTTTGAAAAATTAAGACAGATAAACACATTCAGCTATTGATGTACCACCAAGCACACTGGACACACAAATTTGCACACAATTTGTTAGGTACCATATTCCCTGCTGTGAGAAGTATGAAAGATACTGCTCATTAAAACAAAGCACACATGTCCTCAGGCTATTGAAGTTCTTCATGCCAGTACAGACACAGCTGAACCAGGGACAACCCTACTGCCTGCTAGAGGTGTAAGTTACTGCAACCTGACCCCAAATTTACAGCAGTTCACTACGTTATTTGTCTGCTTTTTCAAGTCTAAATTTCATTATCTTCTTTCCAGGAAAGTAAGAGCAGAAAAATTACTTTTTTGGGCTTTAAAACACCAAAAGCCAACCTGAAGAATACTAACTGCTAAGAATTTTAGCATCTACTGGGAATTTACTTAGGTCTCATTCATTAAATGAATCTAATGATATAGGATCTCTTCGTCTCAAACAGAATCAGTCTCTGACATTGTGGTTTACTTCACACATTAGCAAACAAGAACAACAAAAGATCATGCCACAACAACTTCATGGCTGCTTACACTGCCAGGCTTCCAGACTAATGTCCTCTTCCTTCTAGTCACGGAAAGAAATTCTTTCTCCTACAAATAGATACTCTCATCCCCAGTGTCATTCTGCCATTGATGTATCTACAAAATGGTGTTCTCCCTCTGTGTTTTCATGAGATTAACACTAAAAAATGAAGTGTAATAAACCTTCCACATGATTCTAGCCAAGTGCATCAAGTCTCAAGCATGAGCTGAGGAAGCTCTGTGCTAGTGCTATGCTCATGGCATATTCCCCGAAATCCCCTGGGAGTGAGATACTCCACAGACTCCTATGGAGCCTGCCTTCAGCTGGCCAGAACTCCTGGGTGTACTGGAGAGTGAACAGCTGGATACTTTCAGACAGAAGTAAGCTGCTGGCTAATCCTGGATGCAAACCCATTGCTGAAAGGTCCAGAATTCCTTTATGAAGTGAAGGAATTCTAATCTGTGACAGTGCAGAAGTAGAGGGTCAGTGCTTCTAAGACTTCCCACAGATTTCAGCTGTGAAGACAGGACACGCTCTTGTTTCCATACACAGCAAAGGGAAATTTCCATATGCTTCCATTTAACTTCTGTACGTGCCTGCGGTACGCATTTTTCCGAAGCCTGCCACACACAGCTCAGGGTTCTGACACTTTCTGAATCCAGTGATGACAAACCCCAGGTTTCAGGGCACCTCAGATATTTTCTTTATGTGAGATTTCACTTTTGGTCTGATATTTTCATCTTGAGAGCAGATAAAATTCTCAGTGGCTTCAGTGGGAGTTTGTCCTCAGAGCCTGAAGACCCAGCTCTGTTCTGAGACCCTCTTTCATGAAACATTCCCAGTCATGCTGGGTAGTGGCAAAGGCATAAACCACAACTCCAAAATGGGACTTTCACAGATACTTTGGGATATTTGGGATTTATTTTATCTTTAATTATAAGCACTCTACTCCATGATGTGCTGCCAAAATCATAGAGACATATTTATCAGGAATAAATGGAGCTGTGAAGACACACTGGTCCAGCCATTGGTATGAGTTGTACAAGTCTCACAAGAATCCTGGATATGCTGTCAAACTGCTAGGTAAGGTGAGAGACACTTCACTAATGTGGGCTTTGGATTTGTGTTTTGCATACAGTGAAAAAATTGTTGCCATTTCCCTGATAAAAATGAAATGGAAATGACAATTTAAGGAGTGGAGGTTAGAGATTCTAGCATATAGTATCTTCTGATTCTACTTCTTCATCTCTCAGAACTGTGTTTGGGTGATTTTGATTGTATTTCCAAGGACATAAATGCAGGTAAAGAAAACAGTCCTTAAAAGACTGAAATAGTCCAGCAGTAGTTACAAATGCCAAGCACTGCATGTTTATGTTTACAGGAAACAGGCCAGTGGTTATCTTGGTTCTAGTGCTGCTCTCTGCTGAAACCAATGGTAAAACTAATTTCACTGTGAGGTGAAGAGAAATGAAAATTCATATTGTCTCCTACACAGAAACACAAGTATAATCTCTCTGATTTCAACACAAGTGAGTTGAGTCCCGAGGACAAAGGAAGCAGCTGTAAATGGGTTATATTTCAGATTTGTATTCGCAACACACTGTTCTCTGCTCTAAGTAACACAAAGGAGCAATGGTACTTACTCTTCTTCCCTTAGGTCCCTGTGGCCCTGATGGTCCTCGTGTCCCTGAAGGTCCCTGCATGTCAAACAAACTCATTATTCATTGTCTTCTAAACACAGATTTCTGAAAATTACAAGGCTTATGCACCTTGAGCAACAATCAATGCAAGAAACGCAAATCAGTCACTTTCCCTCATGGTTCAAATTCAATTAATCATGTTTGTACAATTTATATAGAAAAATCTAAATAACAGACTATATGTAATTTTATTCTTACAAAAAATGACATGACTGTTGGATAGATTACTTGTCTATCATCCCAAAATTTTTAAAAGATACATTATGTTAAAAAACATGAATATTTTCTAATAAAAGGTTCAGGTTTTGTCTGTATTGAAGATCCATAGTAGACAAATTATAACAATTATACACAGCAAATTAGAATATAATTTATTTTTGGTTAACAATGAAACTAAAAGCATAATGAATATATTTAAATTATACTAGGCATCAATGAATTAAAAAGATGTTATGTAATTATTAACCATCCTTGAAAAATTCTATTCCCCTACTTGTCACAGCTGAGTGATTTTTAAATGGATGAGTAAACCATATAATTACTTTTCGTGTCTCTCATGGATCATCCTGGCAAAAAGCAAGTGAACACACTCTGTCTGGATGGGTACATTTCTATGACAGTTTTATAGACTGCAGTACAAACTAGAAACTATTCTTAGCTTCAGCAAAGCAAAAAACCAATTTGAAAATAATACATTTAATGTCAAACCAAAGCACCCCTCTATACCTACAGGTAATCCTTCTGGCCCCACAGGTCCAGGGCCTCCTGGAGGTCCTGGATATCCCTAGAATTAAAATAAACAGAAAAGACAGAACGGCTTTATCTGAATTGTTATTATAGCAACAATAATAAATCCAGTTACTTACCTGAATAACTGGAGGTAAGTTAATAAAATATTTAATTTTTCAAAATTTATTCCCAAAATTTTGTTTGAAAACTAGATGCTTAATTGGATATATCCCAGTAGCCACTAAAGCATCCTAGCAAGTTTCCCCAGTGTTTTCCCACACACTGGCAAGAATGTACTGAAACAAAAGATGCTGAGTTCTAAATGAATTTCAAACTCCTCTGGAGAAGGTTGTGACAGTGGGAACAGAAAGGGGATACATCCTGGTGTGGGATGTGAACTGGCCAAGACCAAATGCCAAGAACAACTCTTCATTGAGGACTACATACAATGACTTACTACTAGGAAAGGCTCTCTCTGCTATGATTTAGGTGGATTTACCTATGGCAATAAGCATTAATAACCGTCCAAGAAAAGTAGTTGATAAGACTGAATAATATATTAATAAATCCTTGTTTATTAAACTCCCTAATAAGATTTTTTTCATGCATCAAAAGCAGCTGATTGAAGGTAAATCTAGATTAGACAGATTTAATGAAGCACAGAATTCTTCAAAGATCATTGGCTCTGCATGGATCATTAAGTTGGTCTGCAGACTGAGGGTCCTTGATCTCTTCCTTGCCAGTGGATGCCCAAAGAGCAATTACTGCAAATATGTAATGATATCCTTGTCCATGGCAAGAACATCAACCACTGCACCACGCTGTGGCCCACATCTGCGGTTTCTGTCTAAGGCCATTGAGATTTCAGCCCTGCCAACCACACCAGTGTCAGAGGATGCAACACCCACTAAGTTACACATACACTCCCTGTCACCTCCTTGCACTTAAACCTTTAAGTGCTCCTCTACACACTCTGGAGCTTCCCAGTGCTTGCAAGCACACACACACCAAGCCTTAGGCACCTTTTCTAGAGAACTTCAAGATGAACACGGCCATGTGTATGGTCCTTCCCTTCTGTACCCCAGCACACCACCATGGCAGTGACTTCTGGGCTGTGCAGTGCTGCATGAAGTGCTGTGCCCTGCTTTAGGACAAGTGGTGTTGTCAGGAAGCCAATCCTCCCACAAGAGTGGCATCCAGGAGCTGTTTGGGAAGCACTGGGCAGTAGAATTAGAGGTGAATGCTAGTTACTAGTCTATCTACTAGAATAACTTGGGTTACCCCAGTTTACACAGGAAACGGTTATTTTACTTTCTCTCCTTTGAATTTATTAAGGCTGTTTAGAGCCATTTGTCAAAAATGCAGTTGCTCTGCTGTTTCATTCAGCAGATCACTTTGCAATATCTCTGACATAGAGGGGATAAAGCTGTTAAACGAAACTTTGCAGGAACTATGCATCATAAATACTACTCTTTCCCTTCTGGCTTGCACAGCCAGAAGGGTAAGAAGTTATTGCTCTTTTGGAGAGCACAGTGCCTTTATAAGTAACATAATTGTGGGTTCTACATTACTTTTAACTTACCGTGACACCTTTTTCTCCAGGAGGACCTACAGGTCCTGGATTGCCTCGCTCTCCCTTTAACAACAACAACAACAAAAAGAAAAAAAAAAGAGAATAAAAAGAAAATAACATTAAATAATCTTTCCCTGACTTTTTCCATGTCCACTGAGCATAGTTAGCAGTGCATATCACTGCTGGTTTAAAGACTGCCTTTCAGAAACAGTGCAGCAACCTTTTATAATTTTTTTTTAAAATTTTGCATTCCTTCCTCCTACAAGCCTATCCATCTTCTGAAAAAAATGATAAAACTGAGCTCCTGTCTTCTCTTTCCCTAGAAGACCGAAGAAGATGTTTGATACTACACCAGTCTCTGAGACCTGCTGCTAGAAGATCCATTTTCTTTCTGTTGGGTGCGTCATATTTATAGTATGTTCCTTAAACCATAAAATTCAGAACAGCAAACAAAGAGAAAAGAAAATGTTGCTTCTCTGTCCCTCTTTTCTTCAGCATGCTTTAGGGAAGCACAGATCTAAAAGGAAGGCCAACCCTTCAATAGACGCTGAAGCAGTTTGAGCAGGGGAAGCAGGAAGGGTCTCTTTCTGTTCTTACATACCTTTTCACCTTTCATTCATGTCACATCCAGCCCAAATATCAGACTTAGCTGTAGATTATCGTCAAAAGATTACACTTTTATTACAGGTAGTACACATGACATAGTAATAACACTACATATTTTATACTGTAATTATGCTGGAAATGTGTTTGTTGTTTAAATCCACATAGCATGTTTACCTTGTACTACTTAATCCATAAGAGAGGAAGACAATAAATTCTACAGAAACAGCATAGCAGTGACAATTATTGCACCATGAAGAAGCTTTCTTCCATTTGCTGATGATAAATTAATTAGTCTTTTACTGCCTTTCCCCTCCTAGCTATACTTACAGCACTATCACAGGGTAATCTTTACTGGGCCAAGCATAAATATGAAAACAAGAATCTTTTGACATGAAATTCTAAGATAATATTATGATTAAAACCATTTGGGGTTTGTCTAAATTTTAGTTTTAACAAGCAGTGCTTTCCACTGATGTATTTCCTTTTACAGATTATATAAATTATAATCAGATTTTCATGGAAGTTCTAATAGTAGATGAAGACTTTCTCAACAAAATATCTAAGTAGCAGACACCAGTCTAGGTGAAATAATTCAGCCCTGCAGGAAAGAAATACAAAAGTGCTGCATCATTCTGACAAGCAATTATATTTTAATCATACTTGAAGCTCACATGAAGTCCAGTAATAGTTCCCTGTTTTTCAGTTTTAAAATACTTCACCTAAATAAAATCATGTCAAATACACTTAAGCTATTTATACTGTTCTAGTCACGCTGAGTTTGCCAAACTTCGCTTTCATAAACACAACTGTTACTGCACAGCAGACAAAACTCAGTCTTGTCTTTTTTATTCAGTTAATGCATACAGCCAAGTTTTACCTTTCTACTTTTGTATTCACCATGTAGCAGTGCAAAGCCAGTGACTATTGTATAAAACAAGTATAATTTATGCCAGTTTCTCTGAAACCATAGCAGTGTATAGTAAAGTGATATAAGTAAGATTTCAAATCTATCAACTCTAAATTAACTGTGAAGTAAAATCAAGGGTATCGGATACATACCTCAAATAACAACATTGGGATTACCAGTTATTACATCCCTGTGCTCTGAAATAGCTACATGAATATTAGCTCTGACAGTGGTTAGTAAATGATCTCTCACCAGTATTTTACCACCCCAATGGTTTTCAAAGATGCTGAGTAGTCAAATACATTATTATACCTTTTCCCCAAGGCTTCCAGATGGCCCAGCTTCTCCAGGTAAGCCAGTTGATCCCTGTATCAAAAGAAAGCAGACTTTTATTTGCATGATGTCGGCAGTAATTCATGGTCAGCAGCTCTCCAGCACTAGAGCAGGGCCCATCTTTTTGTTCCAGAGAACCCCTGGTCAATCTAAGGGCACCTGTGGGGAAGTGAGAGCTGCACAAATTCGCCTGGCTCACAGTCCATGCAGAAGGACCCCAGCACTGAGACACACCAACAGGAAATAACTACTGCCAGAAGGGAATACTACCCTACCAAGATCTGCAACCAAGCTCAATCTTGCACTGCTAAAAGCTTTACAAACGTACAATTAAAGGTGATAATTGTGCTGCTAGTGCTTCTATCTGACCACAAATTTCAAAGGGAATAAATTCAGTGGAACGAAGTAAAATGCAGTCAAAACAAAAATCATTTTGGATCAGGTGTTGTCAGAATTTTCCCTTCAAGAGTGGTAGCCCCAAATGCCTTTGAAGTCAGAGGATCACAGCCTTTCAGGAATTCAAAAATGAAATAATCTCTCCTGAGGCTCTTTCAGAAATTTCCACTGCATAGAACAAGTACCATCATATGGGATGGGAAACAGGAGAGGAAGTACTTTTAAAAACCCTATTTCCAGTGCTTACAATACCTGCTTTATTATAAAACCCGAAAGAAAAAGAAATTATAGGACAAGGTTCCATTTGAGAAAAAAATGACACATTGAGCTTGAAGAAAAAGTTCTAAGTGACCAGAGTACATTGCATGACTGCTCTTGGAACATGGCAGAAATGTAGAAGTTCCCAGTAACGTTATAATACACAACTGTACAATGCTTCTAACACTTAAAAAATAGTCAATTATGTCAATTCATACACTGGCATTGCCATCTCTATGTGTGTAGGAAGGAGCCAGCATTAGTAGCACTACATTGGCATTGAAGTGTGATAAAAAAAAAAAAAGGCATTTCTTTTTAAAAATAAAAACGCAGCCTTTATCTGTATAATTTGAATACAGTTCAGCCTCAAGTACTTTAACAAAACAGGTGCAAAGTAAGTAGAGATTTTATGATTACTTGTTCTCTTGGACTGCTAGTTATTCTGGAAATCCCACAGTTTAAATATATTGCAGTGAGCCATTGATACAGCTGTCTTTGAGGCTGACAATACTGGCACAAATTACTTTATGGAAGGAACTAAAGAGATAAACAGGCATCTCTATGGCAGCTGGACTGATATACTACGTGTGGGAACTTGTGTATTATATGTCAGAACTGAGACGTCCCTTGGCTTGGCAACAGCCAAAGATGAGTCCTAGTGATATTGGCATGAAGGCAATGGCCCAGACGTCACTGGCAGCAATGAGGGATTTGTGATGAACTCTGAGAGCGAGAGCTCCCGGTCAGAGCCAAGAGCAGGCCTCAGTAGCAGGCAGAAATCTGTGAGACAAAGAATTACCCTGTACTCTCGCTTATCAAGGTAAGAGTTGTGGAGGTATGGTTTCAAAATGCGACAGGCTAATCACTTTGATTCCCTTATTGCAGAAAGAACAGAAGCCATAATAAGAGCCAAGGTGAAACTCAGACCCATTCTCTTTCCATAGAGACACTCCCGATCTCCCAGCCAATGCCCCACTGTCTACAGGACTGAAGACACTGATCAGAAAGATGGGGAGCTGTGCCTTGCCGCAGCAGTGAACCATTTAATACACAGCCTCTGATCGAGTTCTCTTTTCAATTCAGAAATACTGTCTTCCTGACTTGGTTGCTCTGGGCTGAAAGAGCAGGAATGACAAGCAAGCAGTGCCTGTGAATGTGCTGTTGCATTCCCTAGCACGTTAGGGCAAGTCCATGGCCCCCTCCAGAGCGAGGACAGAAGCTGGCTATTAAATAGAAAGTTTCCTATACACTGGCTATTCCTCAAAAATAGTTTAATAAAGAAAATTTACAGCAAAACCACTAACAAAGTTGATACAAAAATGTAAAAGAGACTTGGCATAATTGGAATTGGATATGTATAGAAAGCAAAATAATAGTCAAGATGACTAGACATGAAGCCAGTGAAATGCTAAAAGCAACAGGGACTTCAGAAGGTATGAAGGGGAAAGAAGTTTGTGAATGGTTAACTAAATGCTCTTCCACCCCTCAATTGAAAACAAAGGTGAAGTGTCTGAGACAGAAAAAGCTAGGGCTGTACAGAGGCAAGAGGGCCAAAGAAGTTACTTAGGAATATAATTTTGGATCTTCAAATAATTGGTAGCATTCAGTGAAAAGAAAGTACAGAGACCAAAACATCTTGTTCTGTCAGCATATTAGCCATAAAGTGATGTTTTCCCTACAGACTTTCTGTAAGATCATGTGGCTCTTAAAATCCCAGGTTTGGACCGGCTTGTTAAGAGAGACTGGCCACTAGGACAGGATTGAGGTTTCAACTCCCTCTCCATCTTATGTAAGAGAACGAATACAGTCCAAAGCAGATTTGTTGAATCAATGTCTTCCAGCATCCCTTCAGTCCTCTGGGGAGCAGTGGTGGATTCCAAATATAAAATTAAATGTATTAGAAAACAAAAAAGTGAAGTGAAAAATCCTGAACTGTTGAAAAAAAGAAATCAGCAACTTATTAAAAGAATAGTAATCAACTTTTATTTACAAGGACTTCTGTAAAAGTCTCCAGTGACAATAACAGCATAATAACAGCATTTTAGAAACCTTCTTGACAGGAGCATTTTGTGGAAAATGAATCAGAGACCAGATCTCACAACTAACACATGCCTGAGAAAGACAAAAACATCTTGCTAGGGCATATGCTCCATGTTAGAAACTGGACTGTAGCTCAATAATTGAAAACACATTGTACATTTATTGCAAACCCAAGTACGGAGTAATCCATTGAAAAAACTGGTAGTGAGAAATGAATATACAGACAGTTCTAAACATTCCCATGGCAGCAGTTACCTGCCAGGTTGTACATTAATGAGTTCTGTGATAACTGAAAAATTTCCGATCCAACGTTATTTCATTTACAGTTCAGCATTCTCAAACATTTTTATTCAACATTTATTTAATGAGATGACATAATAAATTTAAAATATTATCTTGTCACAGTAACATTTTTCTATTAATTTTCTGTCTGCTGAGAAAGTTACTTGGTAATCAATCAGAGGTGATAATCTGAATGAAAATCTGTGATTTTCTACTGCCAATGGAGGAAGGGAATAAGAACAGAGATGCACTATATTTATACCATACAGCTGGTATTTCACTCAATTCCTTAAAGGACTCAAAAATTCAACTACCTGAATATTTGAAAGGCAAAATGTACTGGCACCAATCACTTAACCTACAGCAGTTTTAAGAAAGAAAAAAATGGGTTAAATTTTGCTTCCAGTGACACCAGTGTAAAGTAGGGTAATTCTGTTTGATAGCACTTGTAGAGGAATGCTTGCATTTAAAGGAAGCTCTCTGATAAAGTGGCAGCAGATGTGCTCACTGGCAAAACCTTGGAAGCTAAACTGCAGATGGCACGTGCAGGTACTATTCTCTAGCTGAAACCAAATGATAAGGAGAACCACTAATAAAAAATCCTTCAAGAAAAATGAGCAACAGTTTGATACAGCTAACCTCTAGATACTGTAACCTCTTTCCCCACTCTTCTCAGCAGGAATTATGGTATATCAGGTCACGTAAGGTAAAAAGAAGAAGCACAACGTAAGATGCAGAAGTATCATTACCATTCACTGTTAAGTCTTCCATAGAACTTACAATAATCTCTATCCAACTGGTTTCTGAAAGCAGCTGAAGCAGTTCCTTCTTTGGAAGCCCTTGGCAATGCCCCATGCATTCACCAGACTTCAAAAAAAAAGCTTTCCTCAATTACTTATCTTTTGGCTTATGGTTTAAAATTCTCTTTTGTATTTCCCTAAAGCTCAGACTTTTCAGGATAATTCAAAGAACTCCTTCTGTTGAGAATCCTGAACACATCAGTTAAAGTTCACTTACTCTTTTCTTCAAGCGAAAGGAATTGTAGTTTCCACTCTCCCTGAATTATCCATCCCTGGTGCCTAATCCAGCTAATTTTTACCTCTCTGAAAAATGTGGTAATTGCTTTACAGTAATTCTTCCCAAACGCAACTCAGCTGCAAGGCACATGACCTGACTGCAGTGTTTTCTTGCTGTTCACAGACTCCTGCAGCCTGACCATTTGCAGCCTGTTCTGGAGCCACCACTGGCAGCCTGAACATCACTGGTTTTCCCTTGCAGCACTGAAAAATGTTTTTTCATAGCAAAGCACTTTTTATTTCAGCTTGGTTTCTTTCTGTTGTTTCAAAAACTATTTGCAACCAGGAAAATTTGCTGACATGTATTTTCTGAAGATTATTTTTCCAGGATTTGTGTTCATGAACTCTGCCTTTTGACACCAGTTGCACATACTGCAGCTGACAGTTCTACCCCTGTGCTCTGCCTCAATGCGTGTATAAATGTCAGTGATTTCTAATTCAAAAGTGTACAGGCTGAATTTCTTTAATGGAGGTGATGAGGAGAAATAGGATTTAGCTTGCACTTAGTTATTGAGAGTGGCATAGCCTGGGTAAACACTAGTATTATCAAACACTACAACAATCCTGGAAAACAACTGTTTCAAGCTCAGATGAGTTAAATTTTGTGCCACAGAAGCCAAGCAATGAATCGTTTTCTTAAATAATCCTGATATATTAACAAAAAAATCACATTTGTATGAGATGATTGAAATTTGTTTCAAATATTTGTTCTCCATCACTGAACAGCATCTTATCTAAGCACAAAAAATCCAGCTGCACACAGCAAAGTCAGATTTTCCTCTCCTGAAATACAAGGGGAATTTTCTCAGTAGCTGAAGGGGTTGTTTCTTTTGGCATGATTTCCAAAAGATTTTGTCTCATCAGCAGTGTACATTTGCCCTGCCTGCGGCTCCCTTACTTCTCACTATCTTAACCAATGCCTCTTCAATTGGACCTGATAGTCCTGCAGTTAAATATCCTGCAGCAAGGAAGAGCTGCTGGATTCTAGCACAGCTCTGGGCTCTGCTGAACCAAGCAGCCCCACCTGAACCTGCCTCCCTTCCCCTTTAAACAAACACAACGTATGTTGCAGCCAGAGAAACAGTTTTTGTCGTAGGACTTGGTTAAGGAACAGTGTCTGAAGTCTGACTTCAAGCACATTCATAATCTACTCTTAAATGTGTGTCATTTAAGCTTACGAGCACAGTGAATATTTTATAAATTTAGTCTACTCTGTTTCCACAGTGGACAAGTATCCAGAAATACTTTGGCAGAAATGTGCTCTGAAGAATCAGCAGCTTCATGTGATCTAAGAAATGTTGGATACTGTGGCTTCTAGCCTATTGACAGAGCTGTATTTCAGCACATATTCCACCTTACTCGACTGAAAAATCAAGTGTTATAGTCCAATCTCCTGCTGTTGAAATTTCCCTGCTTGTGCAGAGTTGCCATCTGTACTTTTCTAAGCAGGTATTAAGCAGGACGTGGGAATGCAGCTACAGAAAAGGAATAACTATTTTGGCACCTCAAACTGCAGTGGCAGATGTATTAGTGAAAGACATGAGATGAATGACACCAGGAAAAGTAAGAAAATTGAAAGAAACAGAAGAAAAATATTGGTGCAACCCTTTGGTATCAACAGCAGACAGGCACATGTGGCCATGGCATAATTTGCTATGAATTCAGCATTTACAGGATTTATTATTGCAAAATTGCTTCTTTGGACAGCTTATTAAGGAAATGCACTAGTTATCATTTGGAAAACTGGAATGCTGTGATGCCCCATTGCTAAAAACCAGTACCATATATTTTAACCATGGGCTTAAAAATATGTGTTATAGCCTGTAATTTGAGAAAGTCTGTCAACAGAGATAATGAATAAACAGAAAACCAGAGGCAAGTCAAAAAGGGAGGCTGGTGGGGTCATGGTGCAGAAGGGATACACAGAATTTTTTAGACATTGGACTTACTATCAACTTTTTGCAATTTCTCTTTTTCTTTGCCTTTACTATTAAATAAACTGTACACAAATTGCACATTGTTTACTGCTATTTGTACAATTCTGTATTTAGTGTCACCAAGCATCTGGTAACACACAAATTCCACAAGGCATCAGTAAGGACCAATGCCTCACTCCATACCTTTGTTTTGACTCCCTCTCAAAATCTGTCCCCGTGGTTGGTAGCACTTGTACTTTGCTCTTTTACTTCATCTTCTGTTTTTAAAACTTTTTGTTTGTTTTATGTGTGTGGCATGTTTGATTCTGGAGACGTCCTCATGCTACCAGAGCCAATACTGAATAGCAGGAAGTGGATTTATCTGTGAATTAAGAAGTTTGTATTCTATGCACATGCCAAGGGAAAGAGAAATTACTTGTTACAACAAGAAGCTGTTGAGAAGCTGGAAGTAAAACCTGAGTCCAAAGTATACAGAAGTGAATATTTTGCATCAGGACTCACATCTGGAAAAGCATTTTATGCATATGAGAAAAACCATCCTCTTCCTGTTAGTACTTCTTAATTTTTTTTTTTTTGAAAAGCTTAACTGTTACATATTTCAATGGTGAATAAGGTGAAGGAAAGAGGTTTTGAAAGGTATGAGAGTTGAGTGTGCTTGTGCCTCCTCTTGGTGTTTCACCATTGGCCTTAATGACAACATAATATGTATTATCCTCCTCAAGATCATGTAGTGGGCGCAAGTCCTGTGCTGCCAGATAATGCAAAGGTAATGCAAAGATTGGGTCAAGGGCCTACGAAGCTCACTTGATTAAAATACATGTACATAAAGCAGAACACATCCTACAATCCACAGGTAAAAATGAAGAATATTTATCAGTAACTTAGAAACTATTTCAGTTTTCAGGTATTGTGTGCCATCCTGTATCACATGCAAATTCTCCAAATATCACATGGGAAATGGTAATTAATGATGGGCCACGATCATCTTTCTTTATAACACTGTAACAGGGCAGCGCCATCCCCTTGTTTGGCATAGAAAATATTATTTCAGCAGTAACCAACTATTTGATGAGCTGCCTGAGGTACATCTAGTTGGTATTTTGCAGACAATGGGGACCTAACTCTGGCTACCAACTAAGGTGAACAGAGTTTATGTGTTTTACGTACAGGACTAAGCCCAAACCAGTGTGTGGTATCTCTCCTCAGCATACGTTAACTCTAGAAATGAAATCAATTTAGTCATGTTCTACACAACATGCAGGTAACTCAAGCATGGGTCAACAAGCTCACATCTACTCATAAATCCCAGACAAAAGTTAAAAATACAAAAGGGCAGGAGATGAAATTAAGTAGAGAGAATTTCAAGGCGGTATATTTAAGTGACAATCACCAACTAAGAAAAGACCTACAGTGGAAGAACAGTGAGATATAAGGTCTTTTAAAAAAGAAGGATAGGAGACTGTGGAACTCAAAACTGAACAACAACACACTACTGTAAAAGTACATAGAGGTACTGAGTACATCTATGTAAGAATTAGGCATGTAAGAAGCAATGTTTCCTTTCTCTCACTATTCTGAACAGTTTAGGCAGTAAGATGGAGACATAAATGTTTGGATAAATTGGAAACAGACTACAGGGGAGTGAGAATGTGACTTAAATTATCTCAAAAACATGACAGGCTAATTGAATTGGGACTCTTAAGCTTGAAAAGAAAGAATGAAAGAGGCACAGAATAACAACCATCATATGTAAAATGCTGTTTCCAGAAGAAAGGAATCAGGTTACACAACTGGAAGAACTTTTTAAAAAACAGAGAAACCCTGATCTTGGAGCTTTTTAATAACTGGTTAGACAAATATTTGTCAGAAATTATAAAAAGATAAAAGATCCTGCCTAGGCAGAAGAGGATGGACTACATGTCACCACAAGGTCACCCTGAGCTCTGTGATTTTATGGAGGGTAGACAGAACAAGCCTGCAAAATCCATCTCAGGCTAAATTTAGCCTCTCAAACGATTTAACAGGGAAAGGGTCACTTGCTCACTTATGTGAACGTGCCTTGGAAAATCCCTACAACCACCTGAGATATTCACACTACATATTAGGAAAAATAGCAAAATTAATTCTGGAAAATACTTAAAATGGGAAATTTCTTTAAATAGAATAAATCTGAAAGATCACAAAGCTATAACTGACATACTACAGCTTCGAATACAGGCAAACTTCATCAGATGATGCCTGCAACAAATTATTCATTCACTCTCAAATAAAACAGAATTAAAAATGAAAACAGAAAGAGAATTCAAGCTTACTGCTTCACCAGTTTTTCCAAGGTTTCCTTGGTCTCCTTGTTCTCCCTATTAAATGTAGAAAACAGATGATGTAGTTCACTAGAGAAGTAATTTCTTTCATATGTGTATTTTGAAGTCCTCTGTTTTCCTAGGAGCCTCTTTATTTTCTAAATTACATCTGCCAATTAACATTTTAAAAGCTAAAATTAAGTAATAAAAAAATTGTCAGAGGCTAATTTTGATTTTGTAAAGTGATATCCTAATGTATTAAGGATTTGCCAGCAAAAATAAAAACTATCAATTAAGTACTCACTAAACACATTAAGCCAGCAAATACCATAAATTAATTACTCAATTTTTATTTAAATCTTCCTTTCAGCAAATTACCTTTATTATTTCACTACTGTTTTAGAGGTAAATGTTGCCTGTGCACTTTATCGATAACTCTAATTATGTTACAAAATAGTAGGAAAATTGACAATTGAATGACATTTTAACAAACTTCTCCCCCTCCCCTCAAAATCTTGAAACTGTCATTAAGAATTAATCCTGTTCTCCATAATAATGCTCTTACACAACTGGAACATTCTATTGTGTACAGGTGGCAGATGGCTGTATAAGCACTATTGATTATCTGGCTATGACTAAAATTGCAGTTATTTAATAACTGATGAACAGTTATTTGCATACTGTTTATGCAGATTGCAGCTCAGCGCTGGGAAATTCTGCTGCCATAGAATTTTGGCAGTTCAAAATCCTCTTTTGAACTGCAGCACTTCATCTCATCCCCATTCACACTTCCAAAATCCTGCCTGTGTAGGAACTGCCCTGAGTCCCTTGTTGCCCCCTGGTCCCGGCATCCTCACACTCCCAAGCAGTTAGATTTCGTTTTAGCAGGTGTAGTCTTTGCTCACACATCCCTGTCTCCTAGAGCTGCATAATTTTCTTCTTTTGCAAAATGGGGTCTTGCAAGAAAGCAGAATCATCAGTATGATACACATTTATGTTCTATGGAAGCACTCATACCCTTTCACTGGTATGTCACTGTAAATAGCAGTGTATAACCCTACTCCAAATACGTTCTACTTCATACATAAAACCATCACTTACCTTTAAACCTTCTGGTCCAGGATCACCTACATAACCTTTCTGTCCTGGCTTTCCCTAAAATAAGGATTAGAATAAAATATTGTAAAAATTTTATTTCAAAAAGGAAATTTCAACACTATCTATCAAAATAGGTGCACTAAAAATGTACAGTTTAGTAATATTTAATGCAAAAATTTGAAGCATGTGTATTTAGAAATCTATATCTGAAAATACACTGTTGAATATTACACCAAATACTGGAACAGCAAGCAAAATTTGTATTAAGTCTTACAGCTATTAACAGTGAGGAAAAACTGTCACAGTCCAAGACTGAAACACATTTCAATTTCACTTTGATAAAACATATTAGGGAGACAAAAAAAGGCAAGGCTTTATTCTCTTCTGGTTAATTCCAGCAGAATAAGGACTCAACACTAACAAAATTTGATGCTCAGACTTCAGGGATTGGTGTTATAACTGTCCTTCCTCAACCAGACAAAATCAGCTCAAATACCCTCTCCTCTTTATTCCAAAAATTGATGATTTTAAACCTCATTTCTCTGCACTAGCATTTTGCTGCTGACAGATCTTGTTGCTATGATACTCAGTTAATAACTCTGTTAGCTGGAAGAAATGCAGCAGCATCAGTCAGAGCAGGAGGCCACAAAGTGACAGATCTTTGAAGCACTTTACAACATGCATCCCTCCCTCTGTTGTCACTCACATGGACTCACAAAGACATAGAAACCAGAATGCTTTCCCCCTTCATTTTCCATTAGATGTTTATAACTTAATTAGGACTCCCAGCTCTTTCAAGAGGTTGTTTTCCCTCCCAGTGTACTTCTAGACAGGAACCATGGCCTAACCATGTGGTTATCTGGACAGCACAGCCCTGCCCAGACAAACTTTCCCCATCTGCTCTGAAGAAAATTCCCTAGTCCAGCAATAAGGTCCAGTGCACTGGTTCTGGCACTTGAGCAAGTTTTTGATGAGATCACTGGAGGCTAACAACTGGAGAAAGAAAATTAATTCAACATTTTAATGAGTCAGTATCAAAAAGATGCAGATTTCTGCTAAAAGGAAATTATCAGTGGCTGTTCCAGCAAACTGAATAATTGGAAACGCCAGCATCTGTAATAAGAGCTTTCCATTTTACATTGGCTATCCTGAGAAAACAGCAACTAAAGCAACAGATAATAAAGTATTTCTTAAAAAGAGATGGCATTTTTTCATCTGGCTCTTTAGCTTCAGCTGTTCTGTGCCTGTCTTTCAGAGCACAATGTGTGTGTTAGTTTCTGGCCATCTGAGAAATTCTCTATATGGCTTAAAAGTATATTCTCTTAGCAGGTTCCATGACTTCTCATATTAATCCTTTTCTATGTCTCCCATTCTCTCTGCCTGCCTGAGTGATTTCATTTTGTCCAACAAGTTCCAACAAATAAAATCACTTTAGGAATATATTTTTGTTCTTGACAATGGATCAAAATATGGTACAGCCAGGAATGCAGTACTCAGAGAAGTTCTGGGAGATTCAGATAAAGCAAGCCAAGTCTTTCCACAAGGCTTAACAAAGAACAAGTGATGAGCTTCTGCAGGTCACTACATGCTGTTTAACCACTTTGCTGTAAAGAAACTTAAGGTCTTTCCATACAGCAAGACCATAACATAAAAATGTTTTAAGTGAAATTCATTGAAAGAAAACTAGTGGCCCCTATTAACCACCTTGATAATTTTAGTCTTACGAGAACTGAATTGGAGTTACAGCTTGTGAAGGTTTCTTGGCTGTCATTCCCCAGCTATGTACTAGCTGCGAAGGACACACAACAGATGGAAGTTGATCAGAAAATGGAACAAGTGGATTTAACTGGTAAAGCAATCTGAAACACATGGATTTGGCTTTAAACAGAAATACAATACATTTACACATGGAGGAAAAGCCACTGACAGAAGATTAAACTAGGGATGGCTGCTTTTCTGCTTGCAAACTCCTGAGAAAATTACTCTTCCAGGGCAGGGTAATCCCAAAAGAAATGTCTGTTTCCTAAAATATTAACTGAAAGTTCTACCCTTCCCTTTCAGGAAACAGCAACCAACTGCGCTTCCTTTCACCTCGCAACTGGTAGGTACAGGTGTGTATATATTAATATAAGTATCTCTCACTATCACTCTATTTCAATCCCTCCATAAGCTTCCCACATGCATTCAGCCCACAGGAAGGCACTTTCCCAAAATACTGCACTAGGGGTGTGGGGCAGATTTGAGAACATTTTCCACTATCGTCACGAGAAACTGCTCATCTTATGACTATAAAAATTCCAGCTTCTGTTTAACACATGTAGCTCAGAAAGTAATCAATTTGCAACAGGTCCTTTTTACTTTCTGGTTTAAAACAATCTCCACTCTTTTAAAGGCATTTTCTTCTCCAGCAATGAAGATACAAAAAAAAAAACAAAAAACCACCAACGCTTGCACTGACTGAGCTGAGCTACACTGACAGTTACAGTGTTAATATTTGGATAGCCTTTGAGAGAGAGAGTTAAGTGGGAGGAAACTAAACAAACACAGTCACATCTTTAGTATGGCAACTACTGTACTTTCACAGGACGAATAAGCAAATACAAAAAAAATCAGCTTTTTTATGTAGAAGGCTTAATTTAAGAGAATGTAAGTATTTGTCTTTGGAATAGAATGGGTGGGAAGCTTTGGAAAGGAATGAATGAAGCATCAAATGATGTGATCAGATTCAGCTAACACTTCTTCCAAAGCTGAAACAGACTGAAGTCTTTGGAACTGAGATAGATCCTGAGTAAGCAGGGGAACATCCTTGGTTTTGTCTCCAGTTGGTTTACACACATGGAAATTCTTTTTTGAGCTGGGACTGAGAACCCCAATGTGGGCTCACATTCACTTCTGTTCTGGTAGAGGATGATCTATTTTGATGGCAGCATTGGTCAGGTGGGTACCAGCAGTTTTTGGCCTCTTGCAAGTTTTTTAAAGTAAATGAAGAAACAAGGGCAGGGGACGGGGGGAGAGAGGAAAATGAGGTGAAATTTTATGGCTGTCAGCTTGGCACATGCCTAAACCTGAACTGGGGACTGGATATTTTGACCTGAAATCATAAGAGATGAGGATTCCAGAGGCACTAGAAACCTGCTCCATTGCTGTTTCATAAGAATAATCACAGATTTACAATATATCACCTACAAGGACACTTTACCTAGTTTAGACAAGCCCTAGAAAAAAGTAACAGCAGTTGAAAAGTGGATTATCCTCTTTAACCATGCCCATAAACAAGGTCTGTAGGGCAGAAAGCAAGGTTGTAGTGAGAAAAGCACAGGCAAGACTTCTAGATAGAACAGCTAGACACTAGAAAAAAGTGTCTGCAAACCAGAAAAACAACCGAAGCAGACTGACAAGGAGAATGAAGAATTCAACAACCGAAGCAGACTGACAAGGAGAATGAAGAATTCCCACTCCTGGAGGCTGAAAAACACAAGTTAAACACATCTGTCAGCTGAAGACAGAGCTGACAGCTGATGATGCCTTGGGGCCATGTATGGCCACACCACTTCTTCAGGTCCCTCTTGGAGACCTCCTCTGCCCCCATGGCTATTTAATTAGTGCAGTGACAACGCAGTTTTGATAGTGTTTACTTTCAGATGTAACATTCACTTTTTAAAACTCCTTTCATGGAAAATGGAAATAAAGCCTATGTAAATCAAATGAATGTCAAATTGCAATAAAGGAAGCACAATTTAAAAATACATATCTGTTAAACAGCTTATTGACTCAGTCCTGCCACACTGTGTGAGATTTAACAATGTCATGGCCGTGGCTCTCACCAACACAACCACACAGTCTGTGTTACATGTGGTAGCAAAGCCCCAAGGACAAGCAGAGATGGGAGCAGAGTTCAGAGCAGCAGCACAAACAGCTGGGCCTGGAGCTGTGGAACAGCTGGAGTCAAAAGAAGCCATAGAATCCAGGCAGGAGCATGTGGGCCCCTGGACAAGGAGGAAAAACAGGCATGGCTACCCATCAAGCAAAATTCTCTTTTCCCCTCTCTCTCTTTTCAGGAGGGGATGTTAGCCAGCAAGCTACTAAAATATATCTAGAGACAGCAACCCTGGGGCCCACTGCAGATGCACATACTCCTCACTCAACAGCTTGTTGTGAGAGAGAAACCAGAGAGCCGTAAGACATGCCAATGGTGTGCACATTTCCCACTGAGAGAAATAAAAACCTAAATAATTTAGGTCAAATTGACCCAAAATAGATGAAAAATATTTCAGTTTGCTAGGTTACACAAAAATTTTTCCTCTTGGGTCACTCTGACACCAGCTGACAGTGGCCTGTGCGTGCCTGGTGATGTGGAGGATGCAAAGGTAGGTGTCTCATTGCTCCTGAGTTACCCACGGCAGCATCTTCTTTTCCAACTGCCACAGAACAACATGGGAGTTGCTGTCCAGCCATGAAGCCCTGCCCAAGGAGGAGACTCAAAAGATGATGCAGCCAAAATAAAAATTTCCATGAGGCTCTCAGCAGAAGCTCAGACAGATTCAACTGAATATTGAACTAAGTTACAGAGTGTTTTAAAGTTCTGTTCAATCTCTTGCATGTTTTCCTCAGCTGAAAAACAAAGGGACTGTTGTGGGAGGGTTTTGTGTTTGGTTTTTTTTTGTTTTTCTTTTTGTTTTGGTATGAGTTTGTTTGTCTTAACACCTCATCTATGTGGCAAATAAATATTTTAATATAATTTTAACAGCAAGTAAATTCCCAGCTTTGACAAGCTAATGAACAGGAAAAATTATACAGGCATATACCAATTCTAAAGGCACAAAACAGTGGAAAAGATTCTCAAATTCATGCAAGAAATGGGAAGTCATCCAGAATGAAATCCAAGTCAGTGACTACCACACATAATCAAATCAATTAAAGGCAGAAGACCAAATTGCATTCAATAAACTTAGTGACCAACCCTCCGGCAATCCCTAGTGCAGGCTAGTATCCATTTTACCTTGGAAATTTTCTAAAATTAAGCTTCAAGTTCACTAAAATACTCTCAGACACTAGCATATTTTTATAAATAACAAAAAAAATGGATGATAGTTTGAAACTTCTATCTTTTAAAACGTATCAGCATAAGCAGCATTATGATGTTCCAGCTTTACTGTTTTCAGTAACTATCTTCCAGGTTTCTGGTAGTTTTTTTAAAGCATACATCCTTTATATTTCTCCCTGTGAGCTGCATAGGTTTTTCCCCAGTTTAAATATTTTGATATATCAGCTGGTTCAGTCCCTAGGAAGTGAATGGCAGTTTCATCTGTCTCAGAGGAGCACTATATTTTATGTACTGTGGCAGTGATTTCCTTTCAAACCTTTTGTATGGAAAACCATTTCTCCTACCAGCTCTGCTTTGAGCATGTTCTGAGGAAAAACACACATTGATTCAGGTGATGCCATTTTATCACAGTCACTTCTCACAGTAAGCTTACATTTTAAAGCAATATGTACTTAAACCAGCCTGCCCCAACAAAATTATTTATACTTACTCTTGGGCCGACTCCTCCAATAGGTCCAGCTGGTCCTACTTCTCCCTAAAAGAAATCAGGACTTCAATGATCTTGATGCCAAGTCTAGTTTTAAAAAAGGAAGACTGCAGATAACTGTTTGTATTTATTAAAGCATCCTAAATTTACTTCATATGTGTTTGTCTGAGTCCAAGTCTGACAGAAACACTGTAAGACACAGACAAATTCATCAGCCAGAAAGCCACGACCTATGTAGATGCTATCAGAAAGGCAGTGAAACTGTTGGTATACCTACCATGATAGCAGTATTTTCACAATTTGGAGCAGGGAGAGATTCAGCAACGATGGTTCAATCTCTGCCTGCCCTGCAGTTACTGCATTCAAGCAACTATTGACTATTATGACTATAAAAGCAGTAGGAATATTCCTGCTTTTCTCTTCCATGTTGCTACGGCATTTGCCAAGGTTTAACCCTTATCTTTTCTCAGGGATGGAGGGAGGCTGAGGGTCAGGCCAGTCAGGTGTGTAAGGGAAGGAATGAAACACTGTGCCTGTGTGCCCAGCAACCTGATATAATTATGTACAATGTGGAACTGCAGCCTTTACTCTTCAAGGTTCACTCATTACACAGTGAAGTACGAATTAGCATCAATGCCATGCCAGCATGTCATGGCTGTGATCCTTTTGTAGTTCATTGCTCCTCCTCAACATGACAGATTTTCTGCAAATTTTGGCGGAAGTGGTACACAACCTTTACAATCACAAGTGATGGGAATCAGGAATGATGAAATCCTACCTGGAGCTCCCTGGCTGCTAACCAAACAGACCATCTTGCCACTGTTAGCTTTTATTCACTCTATGTGTCATGGAAGCCCATCTACTTGGAAGTCTAGAGGTCTCTCTTCAGAATCACCAATTAAATTATTTCTAATGTTTATTTTTAGCCTACAAGACATGATCTTTTATTTTGACGATGATGAATAAAGAATACTTGATGACTCTATAAGATGAACTGCCTTTCTCCCCTTTCAGTTAATAGGGGTCTAACTGTTTACTTAAGGGTATCTGTAATTTAACTGTAGTTAAATTGATATACACTATCTCCCCAGTTTAACTAAAATAACCACATCCAACTCTGGATGTATATTATCTGATATTCCACTGAAATAATTAAAATAAACCACATAATGGATGCACAGCCCCATAAAGCTGCTGAAAACCTTTTGAAACACTTGACAAAATGCAAAAGAAACTTCAAATTTTGCATGACAACACCATACACACCTAACCATTGTCTAACCCTCTTATCCCTCACAACTTTTTCTTAGAAACATAATCTCTTAATTGGATCATTTTTTCATCTTACCTCAACTCCTTTGGGGCCTTGTGGCCCTGGAGGCCCTCGGTCACCCAGAGCTCCCTAAACATCCAAACAAACACAGTGAGAACTTACGTCAGCGGACAATCATGTTGGTCTAGTTTCTCTCCTCTTACAAACCTGGACTAAAATGCAAAACTGAGGTAGCAGATTTAATTTCTTACCACTGTACATATAGAAAGCCAGGAGAAGATGCAGAAAACCAAGTATCTCACAAACTTTTACATAGATTTAGCTGAAGCATTATTCTTTTGATGTTGTGAGAAGGAAAAAAGAAAACACTTGAACACAATAGAGCAATTACTCCCTTTTTAAGGAGGTAAAGCACACTATCATATTAAGATTAAAGCATCATCAATGGTGCAGATCTTTTATTAGGGCAATCTTTAGAATAACACATGTTGACAACACTGCAACGAAAAGAAACTGCGGAGTGAATTTAGACCACTAGCTTGTCCAAAACTACCTGTGATTTTCAGCCCTTACTTTTCTGTTTGGATTATAATCAGTTTCCCAGAGATAAGGCACCTTAACCTCTGCCAACTCAGAATTTTCATGACTGCTCACACCAACATTTCCAAAACTTTGTTAAAAAGACTTTGCAGCTAGCAGTGTGTCAAAAACCTCAGGCATCCCAATTACAATGGGATAATTGGGAAAAGCACTTGACCTGGCATAGAACAAAAAAAAATGTGTAAACATATTAATGTTCTGGGAAACCTAAGCCTAACAATATCAGATAAAGCAACAAGAACAAAGCAACTGCCCTTTAGGAGAGATATGATTAGCCTCTGAAGAAAGCAATGGTGGGAAAGTGTAAGCCTTATTAACTGCGTACTAATGAAGCTGAAGTCTAGACATTGGTCCAGGCATTGGTCCAGTAACAATTTACCCAGTAGGCAAAGTAAAATGGAGAAGAAAAATGGAACAGGCTACCTCAAGGCAGTGAGTTTCATTGAAGAGCCCATCAGTCTGGTAAGGGCTGGGGTGGAGTGCTGCTTGATAAACCTCCACAGAAGTGTCAGGGGGGCTTTCAGTAGCGCTACATAAGTAACACTCCTATATGGTTAGCAATGAAATCTTCTCCTTGGCATCACTGTTGTTTTATTCTAACAGCAAAGCCGGTTAGGAGGTCAGGCTTTCAGTGCAATGATACTGCACAGTGGAAATGGCAGCAGCACTGCTACTGTACACCGCCCTCCACTGCACTTAACTGGATCCAGAAAAATGTTCCAGACTGTAAACTGAATATTAATACTAAATGAAATTTCCATTTTCTCCTTGGAGTTTTAGGCAATAAACAGAAAATGAAGGTAGTCATTACACATGTGCCAAAGTGTCTGGAAAAAAATGGGAGTCAGCAAATGGGGTATCCTGTATTTCACATATATAAATTCCCAGTTGACCATCCCTTCCAGAAAAGGTGGAACTCCTAATAATCACTTTATTAAAATGTGTTATACAAACAAACGTAAGTTAACAGGGGAAGGAAGCTCTCAGCTACATCCATGGTACAACACACATTGCCAGAAAAACTACAGTGGTAGTCAGCATATTCTGACCATCTTTTCCTCTCACTTTTCTTTGTTAGAGAGCATAAATACTTGCAAAGAACAATACAGGAAACAAACAAAGTTATTTCAGAACTTCTTTAAAATGTTCTTATTCCCTGTTTTAAAAAAATGTGTTGTTTATTTTCGTTAATTAGTGGTGGATCAAGATCAAACACCTTCTAAAATATTATTTCCAAGCTGAGTAATGTTCTGTAGACCAAATTACATAATAAATCCTTTGAATGTTGATTTAGAGAGATCAGATTTACTGATTATTGCACTAATTTGGAAAAAATTTACAATCCAAAACTACTGGCACTTAGAGACAGCTGATCACACTCGATAGAGCTTAAACTTCCAAGAAGTTGAATTTATCCCACACCAGCTGCTAAAAAATAAAGCTTACCCTGCTTTCTTGGCTTTTAAAATGGGTATTGCTTCTGAGGAAGCATAAACAAAAACATGAGGAAAATAGCAGCATAGTGAGAACAGTTTTCTAAAAATAAAAGCAGGAGGAAAATTTTTAGAACTCCAGTCAACTCAAGGCAGCTGGGAATCCCAAAAACCAAACATTTCCGAAGTTATGCAGACCCTCTCCCTCTGTACTGGGAGCAGTATAAGAGCTTTTCCAGTTTGGTAATCCTTCTTTTCAAATGTAAGCCATCAGTTCTCCCTGACTAGGGCAGGCTGTCTAAGCTTTTTGTTTCTAATACCAAATGTGCTGGAGAGCACTGAATCAGGTTTAGCTACGCAATTTCTTTGTCAAAAGAGCATGGAGTCTTAAACTTTTTAGTTCACCTCTTAGTACCTTTTTTTTCTGAAATCTGTGAAAAGGCAACAAATCAGTAACACATGTATTAAATATCAACAGAAATCTAACAAAAGCTCTTCAGATATAATGTGCAACAATATAATCTCACTGAAGAAACTGAGCAGCATGGTTTAGATCTGTCACCCATTCATGTATAACCTTGCAGGATTAAATCTGAACTGCAATTCAAGAATTGTTGTCTTTCTCTTCTAGTATTTTCCCTAGACAGTCTTTCATCAACACAGTTTTGTTTTGTAAACACCTTCGTAACTCAGAAGAGTAACTTCCACTGCAATAGTCAGGCAAACTCATTAATATAAGGCAGCTAAAATTATAGATACATTCATATAAACAAGTTAGCAAAGCAATAAATTAGAATTGAAGGTTGACACCTGTCTCTAGAAACACATTTTAACTTTTCCTCAATTTGCCCCATCAGATAAGTAGTTCTCAGCCTTCCTAGGAGATTCATGTCTATTTTGATAATAGGCTCTTGACACAGTTGAAAGATAAGAGATACTGAAAATATTGGCTATGGCTTCAGCAACTGGATTATTTGAGAGGTTCTTAAGAATGTTCACCTTTGGCATGGGGGTATTGTCACAATCTTCCAGGCACAAATAAGACCATATCTCTAAACTATTTACTGCTTCCCATCCTATGTTTTCTTGACTAGTCTGCTATAGAATTTCATAACTCTGTTGATAGAAAATGTTGTAATTTCTATGTCTGTTTATTCATAGACAACCTGTATGTCTTGTCCTTGGACAAATGATATGGTTGGTCTTACACAGTTCTTTTGCCCCACCAGTTTCTGCTCTCTGGTTTGCTTAAAGCTCAAAAAAAGCCTTCATCTTGGTACAATAAACAAACTCCCTCTCAGAATAAACCCATACAAGTATTCTTTTCTGCATCTGGTCTCAACTGAGTCCTTCTGGAATGAAAATGCCCAGAACTGTACTACAGAGATAAAGCCTTCTCATGCTTTGTGCAGCAGCATTAATGAGACATCTTGCCTTGTGTTCTACAATTTCACTTAATTTCTAGCTGCATTATTGTGCTTTTACTTCAGAGAGATCTGGCAATGTCTTTGGTCTAAGTTTAGAGCAGGATTTATTGTTTTAGTCCTTGCATGAATCAGTCTAAAATAACGGAAGCGGGATGAATTACCAGAAAGCGTCGTTTTTTAGGTAATCTAAAGATACTCAACTTTTGATTCTGCCATACTTGTGGCTATTTACTACAGAAAATACAATGTAAGAATAGTCCCAAGGCTGATGAGTGAAGAACTTCATTGGTACTTACCTTTCAGCAAGTAGTCAATCTTTTGATATTATTCAATCATCATCCTCTGGGTTAATTTCTGAGTCACCTGCACTATTTGTATCAGTCTCTACCATTTGCAATTCAACAAAAATCTCCTATATCTGCTTTTATTCAAGTCTTCATTGAAAACTTTATTCATGGGACTTATTGCCCAAGCTGGATTTAAAATTTTAGCCTACTGAAGAGCAGAAGCTAAATTATTCTGGTACAGTTTTGTAGACAAATTTTATCCTTTATTGTTATATCTTATTATTTTACCCATAATTTCATCTGGCATGTGAATTTTAGTGATTTTCTGCATCTTCAATTACTATTTCTTTAAAAAATTGTTAAAAACCATTTTTGGCATTCAGGTGGAACCTTAGTAATACAAAGATCTGCATATATCTGGCATGCATTTTATTTAAACACATGCTACTTTCTAGCTACAGAGCATTTTCTCACACTTATTTTGCCATTACATGCTTCCACCTAACACAGTAATTGCTCTCAGAACTGCGTGGACAGCATTAAACATTTGAATAACTTCCTCATATAAATATCTGAGGTGAAGTACCTGCATTCTGACAGTAAGATTATCTTCTCACAATGCCAGTGTCCATCTCTCAGAGCCTTTTCCTCAGAGATTGACACTATTTACTCTTATTTTTAATAGGTTTTTATATAATCTTACCTTAGGACCTTCAGGGCCATTTAATCCAGGTACACCAATATCTCCTGGGAAACCCTGAAGAAATCATACAGACAAATGATTTGCAGAGTAGGAATGTTTTCAGTGTACTTGTTTTGATTCTGTTCATTCATTTAATAAACCTGAATCACAGAAACAAGAAATAAATTTGTTCTACCATTCCAAAAACGTCAAAATCCATTATGTTTCCTTGAAAGGACTTGGATAAGTGACAGATTTTAGGCAGCTTTCGTTAAACTCAATTTAGCAGATGTCAGCATGGATTTAATTTCTCTTAGGATAAGACTTTTTATCCGCTAAGCAATGTTTAAAATTAAACCATTGGACTGGTTTTGAGGCACAAAAAACCACCACGAAGCAGCCAGCACCAGGTCCTGCACTTATGAATTCAACTTTTTTTTTATTGAAGTTTAGACAGCAGCTGAAGCCCTTTAATCCTTGGCCACACTTTAAGGACGAGATCACTGCAAGATTAAGAAAAAGGTAAGAAGCCTTTTGCCTCCAAATCAGCAGGTAATAATCTAGGTCTGGCTGGCAATAAGTGAAGGTCATCAGCATGTGGCATTATTCAGAACAGGCCTTTGTGAAACAGTTTTTAGTATAGGTCAAGCTGTTAATAAAAAAATTTAAAAAGTAAGAAAAGTAATCAATTAAAAATATCACTGTGAACCATCTGGACAGTAGGCATTAAGTTGGGACACCACGAGGATGGCTCTGTGTCAGAAGAATTCAGCTACAGCTAGATTGCTTTGTAAGAAGGAGTACATTTTCAGGAAAAAAAATGGTGCAGCTAAACCTTAGGCAACAGAGTAGTGAGTTAAATTTCATTGATATCCAGAGAGGATATTCACATTTGTAAGATAAAATAAAGCATTGGTAATTAGTTAGCACATAGCTCATTCAGTCCCCTTCCAAGATTGCATTTGATTTTTATTTTTTCATAAACTTTTACATTTCATTAATTTTTGACTATCTGAAAACAAGCAAGATTGCCACTTCGTCTAAGCAAAATATTTATTACTACACCTAAGCACAACCACGGTCTAACACTAGGAAAAACAAGTTTCCTGCTTCATCAAGAGAAAATCATTACAGATTAAAATGTATAATTATCACTCTTTAGATACATACTTTTTCCAGTAATGGAAACAAAAGCACATACACATTCAGAACAATTTTTTAAAAATCAGGTTTAGCACTTGGATCCTAATGAGTCTAAAAGTAAATCACTAAAGAGGAAAAATGGTCTGAATTTTCAGAAGATGTGGAACAACTCTAACATTCAACATTTCACCATACATCAAAGTGGTTTCACTCCTTTTTGCCATAAAGCAGCAACTACAAGTAGAGCTATGCAACAATTCCAGTGTGCCTCTAGGTGGCACAGAGCATATTATTTCCATGTGACCAAGATCCTGAGACTGATACCTAAATACTCACTCGCATCACCCTTGATTTCTGTATAGTTCAAAAGAGGAGGTTTTTTAAAAAAATCTTGGCCCCCATTATCAACTGAAATACACTGAAGAGTAAGGTCAATTCCTCGGAAATTTTTAGTTCATCCTTTCTTAATTTTAACTTTGCTTATTTATAGACCTTAAACAGTTACCAAGGGGTGAGGTGTTTCATACATCTGTAAATCTTTAAGTTCGAATTGTGCGAACAAGTGCTAAATGCTGACACAATTTCCTCTTGTCAATAAACATTTCAGAAAACAATCTGTCTAGAAAAGTGTTAATTTAGAAAGATTCTTATGTAAGATTCTTATTCCTTTTATAAAGGAATATATCTAATTTATTTATTTATTTATTTGTTTACATTTCTCTAGAAGGAATTCAGTAAGGACCGTGATACGTAGGTGATGACAAGTATTATTGCAGATAGAACAAACACAGTATTTGGAAAAATTTTCATGTCAGGCAAAGTCTTAGGAGACAACAGGGTTCCTGGCCTTTGAGCATCAACACTAAACAATGCATTTTAAAATTTAAAATCCTCGTAACTTTTATCTTTTCTGTGAAGAAGGATTAAGACTTTTCTGCTTGAGCACAGCCACAGAGAAAATGCAAATATTATGGCAGTATTAGAACACTGTTTCCAAGATGTTCTCACATTAGTGAAATAATCCAGGATACAGACAGCTACTTAAGACAATTCCAGAGAAAGAATGAAACAGGAAGGATTTTTTGAAACACCTCAGCAATAGCTCTTGCCATTCAGATTCTTTGCAGTGATGTGGTAATTATCTCCAGCAATATCTAAATCTGCCATGAGTTATTCAGCAACCAGCTCCCTGTGAAGCTACTCCAGATTAAAAAGTCATTATTCTTCCATAAGTGAAAGGCCAGGAGATTAACGTATAGTTTCCAGCTGCAATGCAGTTTTCAGCAGAGACCATTCAAAACAAAACATCTCTTGATATTACGACTTCTTCTAAGGAAATGCAAAGTCTTAACTTCCCATCAGCCAGAAGCCTGGCAGCTGGTAGGATACAAATAATTTTCAAAATCCTGCTACAGCTGTGGCCTTTTGCCAGCAAAGCACTTTAGAATTCACTTCATCGAATCAAAAGAGACTTGGCATCAGAAAAATCTGAAGTGGCAACTATCTTAACACAAATGTGCTTTAACCTTGCTGTGGATGTGTTGCTTATTGTACTGAACATTTAAATATAAAATTAACATATTTATTGCTGTCATTTATCTATATAATGTTTAATTAACAAAATAATGCAGAGATGGCCAAGTTGCTACTATGCTAGAGCATGTCTCAGTGCCCCAGAGATGAGAGATCTGCCAAAGCTTTTACTTCTGTTTTTCTGTGTGGCTGCTAATATGGGAGCAGAATATCAGAAATGTTTGGAAATTACACTTCATTTCCATGGGGAATTCTCTCACATTTCCAGAATCCCAGTTCAAGATGTTTTACATGACATTTGCCAGCATCGCTGGCCATCCATCTCCATGCCCTTCTTTCAAGGGGATCAGGACACAAACACTGGTGGAAGGGCACCATGGAGGGAAAATGTCTCCAGAGACTGCGATACTCCCCTCAGTCACCAAGTTTCCCTGCTCCAAAAAGAATTTGTTCAATCACATGTTGTAATTAATTTGAATGAGAATTTAGAATAAATTTTCAGAAGCAAGACAGACGGGGTATAGCTACTGAATTTAAACAAGATACCTTATTAGAGATTCATTACTAATTATTACAATCAAATCACAAAAGGAAGGTTTCTGGAAAAAGCTACAATCTCTTCAAATTGAGAAAATGAGCTGTGATTTTATATTCTCCAATAAGTGTTTATTAGTCTTCTGAAAGGACATGTTATGCAAATGTACAACTTTAGGAAAGGACCAGATAAAGATTCTGTGCAAAGGCAAGTAGAGAATATAAGCAATGCTACAAGAGGAGTAGTCCTTCAGATACACACCAGAACATGCAATTAATTCAGCCTTTAAATTGTCTTTATTTCTATATTTCTTACAAATCATTTGCATGCAAGTTATTTGATGCAATACTGAAGCAGAAGGCTATGTTACCACTGCACACCTGGCATCATTTGGAAAAATTCAATCTTGTGACAACGTATGTGAAACATGCATTAAAAATAAAGTTTTTGTTAAATGAACACCTCAAAGCAGCCTGTGTGCCTTTTTGACTCTTTTGTTGTTATTTGAATGTATCCTTTTCCTTTGTAAGGCTACTGCCTTGAGCATGAAACACACCAGCTGAATCCCATACAAATACTTTCCTGAAGGAATAAACAAATGACTTTGGATCAAAATACTGCACAGATGAAAAAAGTTCTATTGAAGATAATGACTAATGCTCTCTCTATTTCAGATGAAACCTATTTATAAGGTGCCTCAGAGCACATCTGAAGACACATCTGAAGACAACTTATCATCCTCATTTTGGGGAGAAAATTCAATGTGATTCCTAGAGCAAAATCTAACTATAAAATATTCTGAATACATGTGGAAGCCTGTTAAAGGCTTGTCTAATTTCATTCACATTAACAATAAGCACTGCATACTTCACTGTACACAGTAAACAGAGACACTGTGCATTAAAACAGTCAGATCAGCACTTTCCAGTTGTCATACCAATAAAACAAAGCTCTACAGAAATTTCATATGTTGGCAGTTCATTTACAGATGCCTGACAAAGCAGCAAAATGAAGATGAAGAATACACTCCATAAAGTGCTCACTGAACATATGCAGTGGTTTGTGAGCAGCCGGCATTCAGACACGCGACAGACCCTTGGCTTTGCAGCAACACACCCAGAAGAGAATTTGGCTTCACACTGCAGGACTCCTGCACTGAAAACACCATTTGGCAGCCAACCCTTGCACGGCCGCCCAGAGAGTGAGTGAGACCTCTGTCCCTGCCTCTGCTCGCTCCTGCCATCAGCGCTGCAGGTCTCCAATGGACCCTGGCTCATCTCAGCTCTGCCCTGGTGCACCTTGGCTGCACAGCCGCAGAGGAGTGAATAAGGAAGCACTGCACTGGTGATCTGCATTTGAAACCACAAAGCCCCGCGAGGGTGATTGGAGTCTGCCTGCCCTGCTCCTACCGCTGTGTGCAGAGACAGCTTGAGACTTCAGCTGCTGTGGTGCCAGAGTTACAGCAGTTTGCATTGGAAGAAAGTCAGAGATAGGACTATTTATTTTTTATACTGGAAATTAAATATTGAAGTGTGTAATTGGAAATACCAAAGGATCCCCAGTTTTTTACTTCACATATACCCAAAACAAACTTGAACATGGGGACAGGGTACATTTATAAATCCCACTGTCTTAAGTGTTGGACAAAAGGAGAGAGAAATAGCTGGAAGCAGACTCTGAGAGGTTCTACCACTGGGCAGACACATCCTTGTTCCTCCTGCTCACAGCAACATCCAACAAATCCCAGTATAGGTTTGGTTTGGGGATTTTAAAAATAACATATTTTGTAGAAGGCATATGGTATGGATTGCCATGTCTATATCAAATTCAAAGTACTCTCCTTGTAAGACACTAATTCATCACATTCTTCTATTTCCAGAAACATCAAGGGAACATGTAGTATGGGATATAATGTGTGTTTTCTACATGGGGTCACAGAAAGTCTGACCATTCAGATAATGAAATAGGAACAAGGAAAGCAGCCCTGTCTGACCCGCTAGCTGTCTGGTTTTTGAAGAAGAGACATGATCAGACACATGCCAGCAGGATTTTCTTGTGGAGAAACCTACATTATTTCCTCATACTTCATATATTCAGTTGAGTCTAAATAACTTCTGCAACAACAACTAGCTTATTTTTGTAAGACAATGTAACAGGAGGGCAAGATACAGTCTTCAGTTTTAACTGCTTATTTTAAATTCCTTGCATTATAGAACTTCTAGTATCTTCAATTTGTCCAAAATCTGAGTATGCTGCTATCCTACATCCTTTCTGTTTCTGTTTTGCCATATGGTGACCACATTTTTATGAAGTAAAAGGTGGAAAAACCTCTTTTACTTTATTTGGACATGTCTTGCGTGACTGAAGTTAAGAGAAACTTTGATTTGTAGTTTTAAACCTGCCATTTTGCAGACAATTACTCAAAACGAAGTACCTGGACATTCAAGTTTTAATTATCTAGCATCATGCACTTCATTTGCTGTCTAATGAAGTAATTTTACACTCCTGAGCAAGTGGAAATGCTGAGGTTTCAGACAGAAAATCTTCCATCCGTATCTGACCCGAGGGTAACTAGCTCAGCAGGATATTTCCCCAGACACAAAGGACTACCATGTCTGTGTTGGAATAAGGACCTATGAAGGACTACCAGCACAGGCATCAGGGCCAGCAGGACAGAGGCTTCAAGACCAACAATTTGGGATTAATCTGATGCAGGTCTCCCTTGCTGGAAGCTGTACAAAGAGATGATGCAAGAGCCTCTTTTGTTAATAAATGAGGTTCGCTAAATCTAAAATCCTGAGCCACAGAGGGTGGCAGCTGTGGACAGGATGCATAGGCTGCGTGTCTTCCGCACGCCTTTGACTAAAACAGACTTATTCTGACAAAACCGCCTTGGGTTGCTACAATGCACTTTCCAGTGAGTTTTCTCTCAGCCAGGGCTTTTGCCTAATAAGAAAGGTAGGAACACAGAGCCTTTGTTTGAAGAGATAAGCTCAAAGACATTTAAAGGCAGAAAAAAGATCATTGCAAACTTGTCTTCCATTCATATTTTTTTTTAAAAAAAGGAAAACCCCCAAACAAAGAAAGAAACCCCGCCACAAACCAAAAAAACCCCAACATATATTCATTGCAAGAGGTTGATTAGAAGGAACAATCCACAATTTCTGCTTTCATCTCTCCAGAAAATCCATGTGGTGTCTGTATATACACATGTCTTTCTGGTACAGACCACAGCATTTTTCCTTGAAGCCTGTGGTATAAACGCAAAAAGGCACCAAAATGGGACAATTTGGAGACCAACACTTTCTCTGTAGACTTCCATAGCACTAAGGAGTTCATAGGAAACTTCATTTCCAGATTCACCTGCTTGGCAGTGCTTCCCAGGTAACTGGTGTTTATTCTTTCTGTTTCTTGTAAGAGATGAATATGCAACCAGGCCCGGAAAATCCCACTTGTAAACATGCCATAGTATTTACAAATGGAAGTATGCCTGAAAAATCACATGAGTCTCATTCCAGGTGTAACCCATACCAACAGGATTCAAGAGAGAGCAAATCCTAATCACATAAGCAAATGAAGAACTACTTTGTATTCAAAGATCCTGTACATTAACATTTTGCAGAAAAAAAGTTATAAGCTAGAATCTTTTGTACTTTATGGAAGAGAATGAATTAATCACATATTTTTCCTAATTCAACTAAGAAAACAGAGCTTTATGAAGCAAACCCATTTACCTCTTACTTTTAGAATTAAGAGCTGACATTTGGTTTACCTCTATCAAGCAATTTCTTACCTCAGGTCCCTGAGGACCCAATGGTCCATGGGGTCCAGGTTCTCCAACTTTCCCCTTGAAAAAAAATCCAAACAATTAAGATTTATTATGATAATTTATTTTTAACAACAGATTGTTATGAAGATTTTAAAAACATCTCTTAACAAAAAGGCCAACAGAAGTGTTGAGATGACTTCTTCACTAAATAGGAAATTTTATAGCAGCCTCTCTTCATACACAGTTAAGACTAGTTCTTCATGTCTCTTTGAAGTCACAACAAAAAAAAAAATCAAATTAGTTTTAGACAGAGAAAACTGGGAATTTTGGGAGGAACCACATGAAAACTGATTGAAATATATAGCTGTTTTCACAATAAAAAATACATATAATTTAAATGTCCAGAAAGTAATGTTATGGATATTGGTTTACACACTTACCTATATATTTTAAGTATCCAGTCATAACCAAAGAAATGGCAGTTTAGTGACTAATAACAGTAAAATTAGGTTCTATCCACATGTAATAGTGACTCCATTACATACAAATTTCAACCCATCTAAAATGGGCTAAAATATTTCTCTAAATTATATCTGTTCTTCCATGTTTTTACAAGCTTTCTGCCACCATAACCAGATGCTACTTGAGCAAAATTAAGGTCTGACCTGGAAAACATTTTTCTAATTTTTAACGTGAATGATTTCATTGCAAATTTATTCTACAAAGTTAAATTTCTAGTACTTGCAGGACAGAGGTCTCATAGCTTAATTTAATGTAAGTCACAAAGTTGGTCACATTCAGCTTGTGCTTAAAATCCACAACTGCTCAGAACAGGCTGATTCACATGTTTATCTTTAAATGAAAATTCTTATATCTTCAAAAGCAAAAAAGATGAGTTTTGCCATCTAAGCTTAAACAAATTTGTGTACGTTTATTGCAGGATTAATGCTTATATTATAAATTATACAGGACAAAGGAAGTGTTTTTTATTGCATTTAAGGGTCTATGACATTCATAAGGTCTAAGAAAGTTTACAAGATATTGGCTTGATTGCACATAAGAAAATTGACACCGGAGTGAATATTGGCAGCTTTTAATTATATATTGAAAGGACACAGATATTAGCACTAAAAAAAGGCGAGAAAAAGCCAGGTAACCCTGTGCATTATGCCTTTTCTGCCTCAACATTCATAAACCCAGCAGAAGTGGCAGCACTGCACAGATGCCTTTAGAATTGCTAAAAATCAGTAAATACCAGAATTCGTGACCACTCCCATCCCTGTGAGAAATGACTGGCTGTTATTAATGAGATCTCACACACTGCCTCTGAATCCAGATAGTCCAAATGGTCATCTTGAAGATCCCAAACCTCTCAGTGCATTTTTTTCAAATATTACCGACATGTCTATTCCCCCCCACAGTGATTGTCACAGAGTATCTAATATCCTAAGCACTCCTCTATTAAAATTTGACACATACACTGATCTTTGTAATAAAGTCTAACATCTTAGGATCTGACTCACTCTTTAACACAGTCACCAGAAATAAAAGCATCTTGGACCTTATTCTTTGTGCATTTTGAATTAGGTCACTTCCAGGGGATTACATGTGCTGTGAACATAACAATCACACAAAAGTGTCAAATATCAACAGTAGTATAAAATATCAAGTATCAACAGCATACAGTGATATATTGAGAGCAAAATTTGATGTGTAAACTTACTGGGGGTCCTGGTTTTCCTCTGATCCCTGGGGGTCCTGGTAAACCAAGAGCACCCTGAAAAAAGACAACTATTAAATACGCATGAAAATGAATCCCTGTGTTATGTTGGAAGCAATAAATTGCTACATTTTGACACCTGAAACAGGCTTCAAAAGAATTCTGCAGGATGAAAACTATCTCTTAACATTCAACTTTCATCAAAAGAGTTCTCACAGGATGTGCTATTTCAGTGACTTCTGATGTGCTAGCCAAACAGGAAAGAAGATCCTTATTTATCTCAGTTTGATGATGTGAAGGAGCATGCCAGACCATGTGCTGCTGCTAACCACAGCAGGTCCAGGTGAGCTGCAGATGAACCTCAAGGGTCAAGGGAAAAATACCTTTTACATCAGTTTCTTAGCAAGATTCAGATCATACCATAATTCTTTTCTTGTTTGGTGCATGTCTATACACACATCCACCAGAATTCTGCCTGTACCCTTTACTGGTCTTTTTTCACACTTTCCGTAACTGAGTTTTAATTAGTACAGAATTTCTTTAAAATATATTAATTCAATGATATCCAGAAATTTTTACTACAGCATTCTACTTTTATGCAACCAAACTGTTGCATTTTAAGAGACTCATAAGCCTGATGAAGATGCTGAAATTAGACAATTTTGTAAAACAATGCAATTATAACTTACCTTGTCTCCTGGGTACCCCATGTCTCCTGGCTCTCCTGCAAGGCCATGCTCACCCTAAACAATATATAATTTTATACAGACATATGTATGTGGCTTAAAATGGGGTAGTTTTCAGAAACAGAGAATGAGAAAGATTAATTCAATATTCACTATTAAAAATGAACACAGATCTTTGCCAATGCAAGGTGTTGCACTGAAATACCTCTTTCAGGGAACTCTATGGCCACAGACCTGGATATTACTATGTTCAGTAGTTAGTGTTCTGTTCAGAAAAAAGTTTGTCTAAAGTACCAGATCATGAGTCTGACATAATTTCAAAAAATAAAAGTCAGAAGAGAAAAGAAATCAAAAGGAAAAAGGGAAGGTTTTGCCAAGTACATTATGCTCAAGATTTAATAAAGGGAATCGAAAAGAACTATATATCTCCAAGATAATGAAAATATTTAAATCACCTTATCACCTTTCATTCCAGGCTGTCCCACACTCCCTGGGAAACCCTGTTAAAATAAAGAAAACATAAATCCAATGCTTGACAATAATTTGGGAAACAGCATAGGCACCAGGCTGTGGGAAGATTTAATACCATACCGTGGGCCCTGGAATTCCTGATGGTCCACTCGGTCCTGCTGGCCCCATGCCTCCCTATCAAACAGCAAGAAAAGTGACTGCATTTGATGAAATAGAGTAACTGAAAGAATCCTAACAGTATAGGACACTTTTCTGCTCCACAGAAAGAAACGGAAGTATTTTTCAGGCTAATTTCTTCAGGAAAGAAAGGTATCCATATCATAAGTCCTCCACTTTTACAGTTCCCAACAACAGCAGAAACACAAGAAAGAAAATTCACCTCTTCTCTTGTAGATTATAAATTCAAGAGAAGATCACAGTGCATTAGGCAATGCAGATTAAGGAAGCTTTCTTCTGTACTGCAGCTGCACTCTCAGTGGCCATTGCTGCTGTCCTTAGGGTTACGAGACAGCACTTCTCTGTAGGCATTGAATTTGGCTTAAAGAAATTATTCTATGATGAGGAGGGCCATAAAAAGTGACCTTTTTTATGGTACTTTTACTCAGATATCTCATCTATCAGTGACTTCTGTAAGTTTAAAAAAAAAGGGAAGGGGAAGAGGTAACTCTTCCAAAATACCAACTGCGCAAAATCAAACCTATGTTCTGATAGCCACGCTAACCTTTTCTATTCTAATGTACCCTCAGACTCCTTACTACAACTCTTCTTTCTGGGATTTATTTAGGTAGTTTTATGGCAGGAAAATAACAAGTGAATCACAAAAATTAGGAACATTAAAAGATTAGCACAGCAACAGCAATAATATTAATGAAAAATGGTGAGCTAAACACAAGATGTGACTTTGAATAGTTAAAACTATATTACAAAGGGAAAAGTCTATCTACTTTCACCCTATCCAACCTGGGGGGGGGCGGGGGGGCAGGAACCCAAAAAGGCAATGTTATATCCCTGTGGCTATACAAGAATTTAGCAACACATATGAATAAAGAAATCTTTTGGCACTTGTTGAGAGTGACATGGAACCAAGATGAGATGGACACCTATGCATTTCCAGTTGAGCACACATTCATTATTCTCTGGAGACTCTTTAAGCAATGTTAGCAACCACATTCTTATGCAGCCATCATCAGACCTATGGCTCACTGAAGAAAAAGGAAGACTGATCATTTAGTGTCTTAGTGGTGCTTGGTAGAGCTCCCAAGAAAATTGCTACTCTACATTGCTTTAGCTTTCCATGACTGCTTAAATGATATATTCTGTCATGCTAGCAGATCAAATCAATTGTTTATGTTGCTGTCTCTGTGTTGGGCTCCATACTCAAGTTCAGCAAGGCATTTCTGTGTTAATGATACTGAATGTAGAAATGCACATTTGTGGTAACAATAGCATTGATTGGAAAATCACAGAGAAATACTGAGCTGGGAAATTTAGCTTACAACAGCAATGGAAAGAAATTCCAAAACAGCTTTACAACATTCAGGTTCATTAAACTCCTCTCACAGTCTCCAGATATATTGAGTGACTTATTGAACAGCAAAGAACCGGAACTACACAAAAACAAACCAGAAAAGTTATCTCACTGGTAAGAAGAGTGTTGAATTAGTGAGTCTGTCAGGTTTTTTAATCATCCTCCACCTACAACAGCCTTGCTATATGTTAACACACACTTTTGGAGAGCAGGTGTGGTCGAGGAACAGGGCTGCACCACGCAGGCTGTACTTGGGGATCCTGGGGTCACCTGAAATTCCCCCAGGTTCCTGGTGAAGTTCTGCTACAGATTAAAGGGTGCAATGGTCTCTTGTAAAGAAACTGGAACAAAGCACAATTCTTCCAGTTATCTGATTGTGAAAGAGGAAACCAGAGTAACCAATATGATGTTGCTGAAACCATGTGAAAGACTCCCACATATAAACAAGAGAAGGCCACTCAAATGGAGCTCACACACTTAACAATTGTTAATTTCATGCTGTTCAAAATCTAAATATGCCATCAACTCTTTTTTTCCCAAGAAATAGCTCTCATTATGGTTGTATTTTATCTATGTACAAGCACAAGCTTTGGACTGGTGATTGAAAATTATTTCTTTATTTCACAAAAAACTATTGGCCCTCAATCTCTCTGTAAATGACTGCAACTGAGCAAGAAGGCACATGCAGCTTTGACCCTGCAAACATTTATGCTCATGAAGTCTAGGCAGGGCAAAACCGCTAAGTTTTAGTCAAAGTAATCAGTAACAACATCTTTTTAGAAGTGACATAAGTAGGCTGTTTTAAAAACTCAGATACATTTGTACAATTATCAAAGTCTTTGAGATAAAATTCCAAAGACAGTCATGGAAGAGGGAAAAGCAAACTATAATTCTAAGCAAATTCTCAAGAGTGCAAGCTCCAGTCTCTTGAGTGATTCAATTGGCCTATGTCAGCTGACAAGAACACAGTACATCATGTTTGCATGATGAAGGTTGGAAGCTAGAGAGGTTTCTTGACCAAGCTTTTGTTTTCACTACAGCAACGCCATAACAATCCTAATCAGGCAGTGAGAGATGACTTACAGGAATTTTTTTTGTAATGAACATATAATTAAAAAGAGTAACAATTCAACTCAACTGTTGTGCTTCAAAGGAAAAGTAAGATGACCATCAGTGTAAAGTTACAAACTTAGCAAGAATGTTTCAGATCTGCAGATATCAAAAAAACCCACAAAGCAAACACTGGAGACAATCATGGCATTGTTAATTTAAGTGTAAACATGCTATTTCTCCCTTGTTAAGAACATGTCTGTGTAGCCAGACGTGCCTGAGACAACATCAAGAATCAGAGGTCCTCTACGAGTAAATAAATGAATAAAATACCCCAAGAGAGTGAGACTACTCAGTATGAAAGACTTTCCCACCTCCTGTAGGACTCACTGATGTCACAGAGCTTCTCTGGCAGAAGCACACAAGACAAATACTCTAATAAAGCCATATAAAAGTAAGTAATAAAAGTGTACTCACTCTCAGTCCTGGAAATCCAGAAGGACCAACACCACCAACAATTCCCTTTAAAGAAAATTAATCTTCGATTATCTGAATTTTATCATTTTAAGAAAAATACCAGTGATAAGATAAAAGTGATCTACAAAGCAAGTCAGTGGGATTTTTATAGAGTTCCCAAAGAGTGACAGCTTATCACTGTATAGAGAAATATGCTTAATAAGATCCCTGGATTGTGAAATTAGATCTCCAGATATTTGCACAATGGAAACGTTTCTGCTGCTAATGTAGGAATATGAGATTTATTTCTTTTTACCGTGATACTTAAAGTGGAAGGAAGAAAAAAATTTTTGAGGGCGAAAACCACATTACCAAATTTATTAAGATTCCTTCAAAAGATAAATAAGAACACCATCTCAGTTCATAGAAAGACCTCTGCAAATTAAAGGCCACACTCTCTTTATGAAAAATTATTTCTTGATACAAATTACAGTGTTTGCACTTCATGCAGAAGTTAAAAATTCAATAGTACTCTGCTACTGCCTCTGCCACAGTTTAAGTAAGAAGAGGCTAAAACACTGCAGAAAACAGTTGCTAAGTCTCTGCCTCGTGTAAGAGGTATTGTAGCTCTCCAGGTCACCATTCCTCATGCAAGCTGTCCCTACACCCGGGACCTGCCACTCCATGGATAACACACACTGGGTCCACTGCAGCCTGATGCCACCCACAGAGGAGGGTAAGGTTTATGCAAGCAAATCCAGGCCCATTCTGAGTGTCCAGCTGGGCATGGCTGCTGGACATGGCACAGAGGACACCTTTGTGCTCTCCTCCCTCCCCAGGTGCCTAATACATTCTCTCCAACCTGCTCCAAACCATCCACAGGTGCAGCTGAATGCTCTAGAAACATCCTCCAAGGCAGACTGACATCCTCAGAGAACCGAGAGGGTGTTGTGGAAACGAAGGATGGCATCAGTCCGTCAAGCAGAAGAAATCAGGCATGGAGACAAATGTCATTAGTGTCAAGTCAGCACATGGGAAGAAATGTCTTCCCTTCAAGTTCCTGCTGCCACAGGCCTCCCAGGCAGCCCCTGGTCTGCAGTGCCAGCTCCCAGAGAGGCTCTGTAAATATGCCATGAGCATTGCAACCCCCTACAGCTGCAGCACTGGCCCCTTGCCTGAACAAGCCCTGCAGGGTGAGCTTTGGGGGAGGAGGGGAGAGGGGTTGCTGCCTGTTGAACAAGGCAGCAAGATCAGCAGCTGTCTTGGCAGATTAGATGGAACTTGTTCGCAAATGCTTGAATTAAAACAGGCCTCAATGTAAAGTGCAAGTCTGTAATTTCAGACCCAGGCTTTCTGAGCTTGTTTCTATTAAAGTACTGTTCTGCAGATCTCATGGAAAGACAGTATCTGCTTCATCAGGAATGGAGGGAGACTTGGGAGTACGAGGAGGGGAACCAAGAACTCACCTTTAAATATCATATTTGCCAAGTAGCTGGTGACATTCAAACCCTTCAGTGGGTTTTCAAGATAAAAACCCATATTGATATCACCTGACATTCCAACAAGGAAAACTTTGCCTTAGGGTCCAGAAATGCAAAACATTTCTTTTCCTGTGTTCCAAAATGTTGACACCAAAACTGATAACCCACCAGAAAAATTTATGTAAGCTTTTCTAAAACAAGTTTCTAAGATGGGTGTCAGGGCAGACCTTCAAAAAGATTTAAGCCCTGTCCTGCTGATGACTCTGTTCAGTATCAGAAAAATCCTTAGACACAAAGTGATGGCAGCTTCCAAAAGAACATCCAACAATACAAGGTGATTTAAATCAGCTGCTCTTTTACCCAGCACTTTCTGCTGTTCTCTTCTCTTGCCCAAAGCCTTTCACTGGTTTCTGACACTAAAGGAAACCTGAGTTCGGAGCCTGCAGCCAGAGTTTGCCTACAAATAGAGCAAGACAGCAAAGCTCCTTTGAGGGCAGCCTGTGAAGTGACGTGACTGTGCCACAGTCTGAACACCAAACTGCAAGGGCACTTCAGCCTGCATACGCTGCCAAGGACAAAGCTGTTATCACACTGATTATAATGCACTAAGAGACATGCTAGCGTAATTGTGTTCACTACCAGTTCAAAGGATGAAATCAACTATCAAATGCATAAGCATACAAAAGCTGGGGTTTTACATGCAGGCAGAATCCTATTTTGTTACAGTGATCTTAGAATAATGGTTTAAATAAACAACAGAAAGTCATATTTAATGCAAGAATTTTTGAAGACATAACATTCATCAGTAATGCAATGAGGACAGCAAGAGATCTGATTCTCAAGGTAGTCAGCACTTGCAGCAGTGGGAAATGTATTCTCTCTGGAGCTTTCTGAATATTTTCTTCCTCTTTTTAATAGTTCTTTTAGTACTTTCCTAGCAATTTCCTTGGAAAAGTTAACAGTCCAAAATTTTTCCTGTGGACTTCAAGACATTTCTTTTGAGGCAAAACTCTCCTTTAATTTTGGAGGGGAGTTAATATTGAGTGTTACAAATTTTACCATGTTAATCAACACACAATACTTACAGGACTACCATCTGGACCAGGGGGGCCTCTATTTCCAAAGTCACCTGGAAAACCCTAAAACAGAATAGAAAATATCTGGTCTTCATTATTCAAGACATGAAAGGTGGTCTGAACACTGAATTCCTATAGATATGGGGAATTAAGTAATCCTAAGTAGATTCAGGGAGGACGATGGAGGAATGGGAAAAGTAGAAAGTTTCAGCTACGCAGTTCAAGTGAACAGAATAGTGATATTTGTCTCCTAAAATCATAAACCCAAAATGATACAACTATACACAATGTAAGCATATGGAAAAATCAGACAACTGAATTACTTTAAGAACAATATTAAACAAGTATTACTTGAATTGTTTCTTGGAGCCTGTTTTCCTACTTATTATTTTTAACTTAATTTTTTTTTCCTGTTAGCTTCACCATTCACTAAAACATGTTCTTCTTTCCTTAACTCATCCCCAAGTATTAATGTCTGGCATCTCAGAATGACACCTTCATTAGAAATCAAAATTTTCATCTTTCTGGCCCAGCATTTTTCTTACCAATGTGAACACTTGCCTTAGTCTGCATCTAGACACTGAAAAAATAACTCAAGACATAGTAAAGCCTTATTTATTTTATGAGAGTTTTGACTTCAGAGACTAGATTATCAGAAGAGGAAAGAAATCTGATTTGCCAAGTCAAGCATCGAAGCTTAAAACAGAATTTCCATTTCTTCCTTGCGAAAGAAAATGGAATGGAATTCTACCACTTTAATAGCTCTAATCTTCCTTCCTTCCTGTTAGGGTTTTGAGAATTGCTTTACTTCTTTCAGATGTCGCCCACTGCAGAAGCACATAAGTTGCTGGGGAAAAGTGATTTGATTTTTTGTTTGGGTTTGAGGTGGGGGGGTGGGGGGTTGAGGGTTTTTTAAATTAATTTTTATGAGCTTAGTATTGCTAGGCAGATCTCACTATTTTACTGGAAGAGCCATATGTAGCTAGATAGAAACTCGTGCTATTAGTTAGAAGCAGTACCATGAAATATTTTCATCACTGCAATCATTGTATGATGTTAGGAGAATGGCTGTAGCACAGACCTACAGAGAAGTCAAAATCTTTTTAATCACAGTGTAAGGTCCATATAAGAATTTACCAAAAAATTTGCAAAATACTAAGCTGAAAAGGGATTCTACCTGGAAAAATCCAAGCAATGGCACTCAAAGCAGAGACTTTTCTTAGAACTGAAAAATCTCTCACAGTATTATTTGAGTACTGAGGTAATTGAGAGATTCACTGACCTCAAGAAATCAGTCACAAAGAATCTGAGCACTACTAATCCATCTCCATGGGGAAAAGGAGCAAATTCCATCCTTACAATAATTTTTACATGAAATGCTCTTATTTGTCTTTTCAGTGTTTCAATATCTTTTCACCCCTCTTTGTGTAAGAGGAACAGTACTTTGAGGCATTAACCTTTCACCTCTAAGACTGTGCTCAAACCTGCTGCAGGGCAAAGGTACAATTCATTTGGCCTTTTTAAACGGCTTTGTTTGGAGGGCATCCACACAGCTGAGCAGCTCAGGACTTGCTACAGCAGTGCCTTTCCTTAATGGAATAGGGGATAGATACCATCATACAGTATTACAGCAGCAGTCAGGAAGACAATATAAAACTCTGTCAAGGAGATGGAAAAATCAGCTCATAAATCAGAGTAATTTCAGCACTGCTTAAGCCATATTTAGCTTTGGGAACAAGCTAAAATCCTATAAAAATGAAGACAAAATTTTATGCACATATATACATGCATGTACACTGCCAAAATACTTAATAGCAAACAACTTAACAACTATTAATTCTCATCATTATGCATGATAATGTGAAGTAATCTGAGACAGGCTTTTATAGCATCTTTTGGATTGATTTTAGGTGGAGATTTTTTCTGCTTTCTCCTGTTAATTCAGAAAAGCTAAACATAGGAATTCCTCTCACAACAATTAATTATTTGTTCAGGATCTGCTCACAGACCTCACAAATAAGAATCTATAGCCATAATTGTAAGATCTGACAAAAAGAGGTCTTCATATTTTTGCCAACTTATCATTTAAAAATAGAGGTTCTTAGAGTAATGGTCAATAAAGCAGATTTAATTGATTCTCAAGGTGTACACCACTGGTCAATTTTTTTCCCAACTCTGAAAATGTAGTGTAAAATTTTACACATACAAAATGGATATTTGAGAATGACTATGTTGTTAAAAGCTACCAATTAAGTGGATGTAGAAAAAGATTAATTTACGACCCTTTCCTAAACAACATATTTTGGTTGCACTGCCTACCATTGGGAGATGTTGGAAGAGGCAGAATTGTCATAACACACATGTATATATATATTTTTTGAAACTCAAAAGGGAAATGAAAGATGCAATGGGACAGTTTTATCAACCACAGAGAATCATAGATGCTGGTTACAAATGATACAGCACAATCCCAGCATAGCAGGAGCTATAAAAGGGACAGATCACCCAAAATCATATTCTCAAGCATGCGTCTTTGATACTGAAAAATCTTAGTAAGTAGAAAAATAAAAGCAAAATGAAACAGTCACAGAAGTCTAAAACTGGAAGTGATATAATAATGCTATGGTGCACCAAGTGTTTTATTAAATCAGTATTATCATTTAACATTATTATTAGGCATACGAAGGAGGACTATTCATAACTTTAATAAAAAACACAACATGAACTGTTTTTACAGTTAAAATGCACTCGATTACTAATGTTCTTGCTAAAATTTACACGGTCTGTTGTGACACATTGACAACTGGTTTTAACTAATCACAGACAGAAGAAAACTATGTAAAAATCTTCCCCCAAACGTGTACGTAAAAGCAAAATGCATCATACTAACAGGACAGACAGTGCATTAAGAATACTGCAGAAGTAGCCAAATTTCACATGATGATATAATGGAAAGAAATTAAACTTCTATGCTTCTATATGAAATATTTTCTTAAAAGTACGTTGTATGCAAAACCAATCTAAAGTTCAAACAAATCCTCACTCTATAGATTCAGGCAATTGACTATTTTGTTCTATTTCAAATATGCCAGAAATGTTATAAATAAGAACAACTGTTCAACAAACCTACTAAGTAGCAGCATTTTGTGAATTATAAGTGTTTACAATCCCTTGTATGATATACTCTGAAATTACTTTCCAAAAATGAGATTATACTTGGGATCTGATTTCCTTCAAAATGATCTCTACCAGTCAGACAGGGTTTTTATTTTCTCAAGTATTATTAGTGACAGTCTTGTTCAAAGAAATAAGTTGCACCCTAGAACAAAAGGTGAGGAGCCTAACTTCAGGCACTGTAGAAGTCCCATGCCAAATTTCTTTTAGCAACAGTGCCCGGCCCCAAAGCGTTGTTAACTTCAGGGCACAGTGCCAAAAGACTTTGTCATTACAACTATCATTGCTTGGGATTAAAATAACACATCTTCTTTAAGCTTGTGATCCAGCAAAGTACTTCAAGCCATGTTCAACTCTCATAGCATACATCCAGGGCCAAACAATGATAATTATACTACTGCTGAACAAACTTGTTCAAGATGGTAGATGAAAATCATCTGAAATGCTGAGCACAGATGACTGCACAACTGGAGAACTCCATGGTGGTTTCCAATCTCAAACCTCAAGAAAGTTAAAACTGGAACCTCCTGGATAGCTTCAAAGAGCCAAAATTATATGGTTGCAGCAGAAAACAAAACATTTGGCTTTGAAGATACACCACAGGAAATATGTAAACTTGATAATGTATACTTGGCAGATTTTTGTTTATTCTCAGCTGTAGAAATATATGTTAACTAGAGGACAGCTTTAATTTACCATAGTCCAGAAACATCAGACATTAGAAGCAGCTGATTTTCATCCAAACCAACACCAGACTTATGAAGCTTGCATCATATCTGCACCTTGTGCTAACACAAATTTTACAGAATATATTTATGTGTCTCTGTCACCTTCTAACCCTGCTCATAGCTGATATCAGTAACCTGCCACAAGGCTCATAGTGATGTCTTTCACACTTCAGAACATCTTGTACTTTTAACCTGCACAGAATCTGCAGTTCTGAAAAGCACTAATTGAAAACAATTGAAAGTCATCTATGGAAAAAATAAAACTTACTTTTTTCAGCTGATTAAAGTTATGGAGTTAATTTTAGGTGGATTTACATTGGCAGCAGGAATTGCAACAAGTATTAGAAGATTTACCTGTCTCCCTTTAGGACCTCTTTTTCCACGGAGGCCTGGGATACCCTGAGAAAGAAATAACCCATCATAAGTAGATTTTCTTTTCTTCAATACTTAAATTCAAGTAATTAAACCTGCATTTGATTGGAAAAAATGTGAGAAGCACCACCATTTAAAAGAAAAGATTAAAAAATTGTTTGAGCAAAGTACCATAGAGACAATGTCCTACAGCAGAAACACAAACTTTGCCTGTCTTTACTGTGGCAATATCAGAACAACTATGAAAAAGTACCTTGTCCTGCTTCCATCAAAGTACATGTCCAGACAGCCTTTTTGCTCAAATGAAATAAGAAAAAGCTCAAGCACAGAGTGATTGAGATTAAGACTTCCATGGCTAATTCTACTGCAAAGATCATCCAACAAGAGCCACATATTAAATACTGACAAAATGAAAATGCTTCAATGAAAAATATTCATTCAGGCTTTGTTGAAGAGAAAAAAAATAACCCTAATACTAACAATTGTAGATTAAAGTAAAATAATACTTTTCAGCTGCTCCCCATTTTACTTAACACCAGGGCATTTAATTGATTAGACTGATTTGGTATGAACTATTCATCTTATTTCCTTCAAATCAGTTTTGCTTTTAGCAAAAAATATTAAATTAACATCTTCCCCCATTCTAGCATCTATTGCATTGCCACACAAACATCAACATTTCATTAATGTTCTATTAGGCCTACCCTTTCTCCTTCAGGTCCTGGTTGTCCTGCCACACCTGGAGGTCCAATAAAACCCTAAAAACATAAGAACAGTGCTTGATTTCAATGCTGCTTGTCCCTCAGTATTGGCCAGCTATGGGCTCATGACACAGGGATTAAATTCAGACTCATTTGAAACTACCAGTGAAGCTCTAGAAATTTAAATGTGACTAGGATTTACTTTCCAACCAACAGCAAAACCAATTACCTGTTATAAGGGTACAAATGAAGAAGAACTAAGAAAGTATTCTAATAAGACAAGGTTGCATCAGATGCATTGTTTATTAGAATAGATGAAATCAGCAACTTTTTTCTTAAGTTAACCTTATGATGAACTCCGTCAGGAAAGAAGTTCTCATCTTTAATAACAGTGTGTGATTACTGCTATATATAAGAGTTCTTACAAGAAAATGTTTATCTTAATATAAGCGGAATGTTTTTCTTACAGTTCAGTCACAATTCATTTCTCTCCCACCATTCCTCAGCTGTATGGAGAAATGGATTCTGCACTACCAGATTCAAACTGACACTGGAATAAAAATATTAGTTACTAAAATAGAATTCTTTGCTTTCATATCTCTTCCCAGTCTTCCAGTTGTAATAATTTATTGGGGGTTGACCTTTTTTTTTAATTATGAAAGATGTACCCATCTTATCATTCAGACCTAATGAGAGTAAGGAAAACAAAGGCAGTTTACTTTCTACACTTTCTTAAAACAGCTGAGAAGCAGAACATAGCTTGATTACAGGAATATTTTAAACCTAAAGCTCTGAAGATACATCATATCATGTTGCTATACACCTCCATGGCACAGGACTATGTGTCAAGACATCTGTGTCATCATTTTTACTAGAAGTTACTTTTAGAATTTATACACAGGACTTAGCCTTAAGACATGACAGGTGTTTCTCCCTAAAATTACTCATGCATTGGCCATTTTCAGCTTTGTGTAAACAGAGAAGCAGTAACTTTTCAGGAAGTGACTCAGATCACTTATGTCTTGTCGGCTGAAGGGAGAACAAGACAAAACGCTTGAGAATCTGAACAAAAATAAACTGAAGAAACATAAGAGAAACAATCCCTGAGGGTTCAATATCTGTTGGCGCTTGATCCTGACAAACTAATTTTTCCCATCACTATAACGAAAACCGACATTAAAAAACCTCACCCCAAAACCCCCAGACATATGTTTAAGAAACTGCTGCAGGTAAAGGTTTTTAGTAACTACACTTACAAAAAAACAAGACAAAAGCAATACTTGCAACACAGTAAGATTATTGTAACAGATACTTGAGAACACAGTACACTGCTAAGCAAGCTATACACACGAGCTGAGGGCCTGAAAACACCCAGAAAAAGCCTCCTCCAAATCCTAGATGCAACCAGCAACATACAAGTTTCTGGAAACCTGTGTCTACTCCTTGATGGTGAGAGTCAGCCTGAAGAAATACATATACATGCACAAGCATGTGGAGGCATGCACATGTGCCTATTTAAAGAAAACAAAATTACACAGCAGCCACCCAAATAAACCGAACCAAAATAAAACCCAACAAACCCACAATCCTCAAAAAAACCCAAACCACCAAGAAACAGAGAAAGAACACCATAAAACACCAAAAAACACCCCCACCCAGGAGAAAAAAACCAACCTGTTTTACTTCCAAGAGTAACCAAAACCAAAACTTGACTGTGCAAAGCATTAAGAACCTTCAGTCTCTGGGATACATAAAAGTACAACTGAATCATTCTAAAATCTGAAGATCCCTTTCATGGTTTTTATGTGACAAGACTGTTTCCGTTTATCAACTTCTGTAGCTGTTACAGACTGCAAATGTCAGATATGTCTCCCTCCTTGACAATTGCCATTATGGAAACAATGCTTCAGGCCTGATACATCTGCTCATCTTCACTCCAACCCTCACACACCCAGCACTGCTTCCTTCTCTTGCCTGCATGTGAGTGGAAGGGCAACTGTGGAAAACTGCTCTGGGATGCTCACCACATGAAAAAAATAAACTCTTGCACTTATTTTAAAAGAAACAGTGATTTCTTGTTTGTAGGTTCTGTAAAGGCAGAGTGGTTCAGTGGGCATACAACTGGCAGAGATGAATTAAATTCATCATCCCCTTTCTTATCTACTGTGTGAGTAAAAATGGACATGAATATCAAAATGCTTAAGATGCTTACTTACTCTTACTCCTTTAGGACCTGGGTTACCTTCTGGTCCAGCTAAGCCCTGTTACAAAAAGACATGAATCGTAATTAATTTTAAACAACCAGATATGCTCCGTGTAAAAGAACTGCAACAGCACTTGTTAACTTTAAACTGGCAACACATTCTTGAAATCTTTAAGACTGAAGGAGTGTCATCAAGTAGTCCCCTGGGACCATGTTCAGAAAGGTCTCCCATTAATGCATGGCTGAAACAAAAACCATGACTGAAATTTCCACCACATTAAAATTATTTCTTCTGGGAGAAAGTCTTTTTCCAGACACAGTGATCAGGCATTAGAGTGACATAATTTCACAGGATTTTTTATGAGCTTTTATACTTGGACACACTTCAATTATGCTCAAGCTAATGTCAGAATTGCATATGTGGTCCAAATGCTCTAAACATTTTACGTGATTCAACGCAAAAATGTTATCATCTGTTACTCTATAAAATATTGAAATGGAATTTTAAAATATATAGCCAGTACAAACATAATCCAACAAAACGCTGAAGTATTGGTCAAATTCACTGTTTAAGCAGTCACAAAACCACAAAGTCAATTGTTGTTGATTTGGCTCATAAACGTTTACATGGGGAAAATAATGAGGATTTCTATTTCATATCTTATTTGTATTAGTGCAAATTACTTATTTGTATTATAAGGTAACAGATACTGAGGTATCTGTTACCTTATAAGTAAATCAACATTTATATAAGTACTTGTGTTTAAAGAAAGCTGCTTTCTGGCTTTACTGGCTCTCCTAAAATATCGCAATGGGAAAAAAAAAACCTTTTAATGTTCTTCTTCCTTAAAGGACTGAAGAAATAGTTCCAGAAGTGAAGTAAACACACTGGTGAAAAATCAGGAGGAACAGGCAGTTTCCTACTGCTTCTGGACTTGAAATGCAAAGAAGATAAACCACACAGAACCACATGAGGTTTATGAAGGGAGTGCAAAGTGTTCAGACATTCAGCATTTTGGTAATGCCATTTATATACACCGGAAAGGAACAGCATTACTGCATCCAACCCATTCAAATTTCAAAGCCGTAAGACTCAATATTCTCTCCAGGGCACTACTAGAGAAAGATGTTTGTTTCAAACAAAAATGACAGGATATAAACAAATACATTTTTACATCAAAAAATACATGAAAAAAGGAGTTTCAAAAGAGTTAGATAAGGTACTTTTGAAGGAATAGATGAGAAAAACAAAACAAAACAAAAGCAAAGACATTAATATAGTTACTGCACCTGCCTGCCAGGGTAACCAACTGCCCCAATACTGCCAGCCATTCCTGGAATTCCCTAAGTGGAAAAGGAAGGAAAAAAAGGAAAAGAAACAACAAACATGTTTAATGTCATGGTTTGGAGTTTGGTTTATCATTTCTCTTTTAACATCTACGCATATGACATAGCTTAAGCACATGGAAAAATTACTCTTTTAGCAAGCTACACAGAACACCCAAAAATTGACTCATCATACACAAGTAACTCTGCCAATTTCAGTTACATATCCTCTAAAAAGAGTCTAAGATTTTGTGAAATACAACAGTGCATACCTTATTTCCATAATAAAAACATAGAAGCTATTTGTAAAAAATAATTCAGGAGGGCTATAGGAGGTAGGTCCTTATAATGAGGTAACTGCACTGGTCTTTGTTGTCTTCGAAACAAAAATATTAAACTTTTCATTAAAGAATCCTTGTGTCCTTACAAAACCAATTTTTGTTTTGTTTCTTCCAGAATCAGGTCAATATAGCACTGGATTAATCATGAATGCATACAATTCTCTCCACCTTCTTCTCCTGATGTTAAGAATCAACTTTTTTTTCCACTGGTTATCTCTATCTCACTGTTAGATTAGAGTAATCACAGAAAAATTCCTGTGAGACTGCAATAAAAATCACCACTCATTCAGTTAAGGTTTGTGCATAAAACTCATGAAAGTCATGGATGATGTCCTTGAGTTCTCATCTCCCCTCAGGTGTCTACCATCTGTTATCATCACTGTTTCCTTTTCAGTGTGATCCAAATGGAGACTCCTTCCATCTACTCTGCCATTAGGAGCCTCATCAACGCCAACAAGAAACATTAGCAATTGGATATCTTTACAATGACATTCAGATTTCTTTTTGAACTGACATGGAAATGTAAAAACCATGCTGAATAATTATTTAATTTCCTACATGCTAGGAGATGTAAAACACATCAAATCAGTAGGGGCTTGAAAGACTCCAAAACGTGCCTCTTATTATAAGAGTTTTACATCAACATCCTCCAGGCTGGCGTGGTAGTTGAAAAACAAGTTGGTCTTTTCCATCTCATTTAGACCATTTTTTTTCCACACTGATCTCTAAACAATCTGAATTCTTGCTCAAAAACTCTCCAATATTTCCTTAAGCAGTTAGTAGTTTACACTGATGACTTATATTGAACACTTAAAATGGATTACACATTTCCCTGTCCTAATTGTTCATCTGCAGAGTACAGTGCACTGTGTTTTCATACCTTACCTGCTCACCCCGCGGCCCTTGCAGTCCTGGGTAACCCTTAAGACCCTGCAGGAAGAGAAAGAGATCCCTGATAAATCCACTAAAACAAACAAAATAGACCTTATTTTCCTACTCTATTCTTCCTTTATCAAAGAAGAAAATCCAGACTTGTCTGCCTGCAGCATTAGTGTGGTTTACATTTAGCAGCTCATATGAAAACTGAGTGAGAGAAAAGAATGAAAAAACTTCTTGGCAGTTTAGATAATTTCAAGATATCAATATGCTTAAAGACAGTTCCAGACTTGTACACTTTTAAACAAATGAGTACATGGGATGCTGTCACCAGTTATTCCTGAAATTGAAGAATTAGATTCTGTACAGTGCATTTCCCCATTCCAAATCCTTGTCACAATGTCCTTTCTGAACAAGGTAATTCAAACGGTGTAAGTAGAGGGTCATCCCACACTATTCTAGAACACACTCAGGAAAGACAGACCTTCCAGGACACAAAACATGTCCTTTTAAAATTAATATAGAACAAATTTTGGCTCTTATACTATGGAATGGATATTGGTAGTGAGAACAGCTTCATCCCAAAAATCTTCTCGGTGGTGCTGGAACCACAGAAAATGAAACTCTTGAACTTTACTCCCTGTGCATTGACCATTTGAAGCATATTTTAGTTCTTAAAGAGAAAAAAAAATAGCGCTGGAATCTGCCATGAGTACACTTGCAAGAGCAACCACCTTCTTGAATGTCTTTACACTGGACTAAGCATAGCCTAAAAGAGGGAGGCTGTAACAGTTGCATGACTGATGCAGAAGCCAAGGATCTGGTCTCCACATCCCTTGCAAGAGATACTGAGAATACGCAAGTCCAAATGCTACAGCTTGAAAGAAAGACCAAAACAATCCTTATTCTGAATAGAAATCTATTATAAACTTGGACACAAAGACATTGAGTGAGCAGCAGGAGTGTCTTCGCTGATGTTAAACATCTGTCTGCCTTGCAGCATGATGATACACATCAGTCAGTAGGGACTTGAGACTCACTGTAATAAAAAGAAATTCTGCAACTGATTTCAGTAGATCAGGTATTCCAAAGTTTCAGATAAGCTTCTGTGTGACCACAACAGTATTGCTGCATGAAATTAATTTTATTACCATATGCAAAATTAAAAGATAAAATTATTTTGCTTGGTGAGAATTTTGGCATAAACCAGTAACTCCTCTTTAACTTTCGAAATATGTCTCAGAAAATGACAATTTTTTACAATCCCAGCCAACCCTTTAGTTAATGAATTTTATCTTCTCTCTATAATTAAATAATCAACTAAAGTAGGTGTACCTAGAAAAAATATCTCCGTAGTTTCTTATTTTTTGTACTAGGAAAAAAGGAAAACAAATGCTGCTGTGCACGGAAACACTCAAAGAAAAGTTTATCACAATTTGGTTTCAAAGTAGAACAGTTTAGCTGATTCACACCTGCATGAATAGTCTCAAAAGAAGGCACACATTAAATAAGATGAAAAGGACTAATTGCTGTGTGTATTTCAACACAACAGCATTTAACTTCTGTCAGAAGAAAACTGCTCTGAACTCATATTTTAGAATAGTATGTCCATATTTTTATTCAGAGTTAAGATGGACCTAATTCATTCTAACTCAGTGCTGGTTGGGAATGAAGCTAAACCATGCTAAAATGAGTACCATTCCAAAGAGACAGTTTTCACACAGAGGTTTCTTTTCCTGTAACTTAGCTAATCCTCTTAAAATTCTTACCTTTTTAGCTTGGGTTTCTATTCTTGAGCGTACCCATATAATTAAGATGAAGTTTACTCTGAGCTAAGATGAAAATTAAGAATAAGAATACAAGTCCACGTACAGGGGTTTGAAAACTTAATTACCTTCCAAATTCTAATGAAGATTAATCCTCTGACTTAAAAGCTCCATGTGTAACAGAATGGTTTGAAGCTCCCAGTTACAGACTTCAAGCACATTTCAAAAACATAGCAAGTTGTAAGAATGCTTTGGTCTGCATGACAGAAAAAATATATACTGCCAACTAAAACGTAGCACGATTAAATGTCTGACTTCTACCATATGTAGCACAGTGGAACCCAGACTGAGCGAAGTCTGAATCTAGCAGTCGGTATATAACAACAAGGACTATTCAGGCCATGTCTAGCAAATAAATGGACTCCCGTGTGCTGTCAAAGAGTCCTCACAATGCTTACTTATCAACTCCACAGTATCACCATACTGCCTCCAGTTTTGAAAAAATGTTTCATCAGAGAATGCTTTGTTTTATTTTTCCTTCATAGCTCCATTCTATCTTGTTTGCTGATGTTTATTCCACAGCCAAGACTTCACCTAGCAACTCAGCCCAAATATCCCAAGGAATGGAAATACCACTTTCTCTCACAGAACTGGAGTTTCCCTATGCACAAGGAAAATTGGACTCTCTAGAAGAAGCACTGGGAGACACTTGGCAGCGTAACGCTGACACTTGGTAGCATGATGCTGACACTACCATGGGTATACTGCTTTTTGAAATTTGCTTATCAGACTTACCCTAACATGATGCCAAAGTAAAGACAATATGAAATATGGAGCCCTTCTCAGGTTGAAACAAAGCCTTTTCCTTCCACATTTCTTGCCATGCTCTACTTCAGTACACAAATTTTATCAGGATTTTATAGACACAGATTCTCATGAGTGCTGTTACACACAGATAGAGAATAAACTAGAGCAAAAATTGCAGCCAATCTTTGTAAAAATCTTCTCAAGTGTCATTGCACAGTCCCTGCAACCCCAGCACTGCAGTCACTCTGATGGACTGCCATGGTCTCAGGCAAGTTCACACCCAGGAGTGCTGGCCTTTGGCTGACAGCCCACCCCACCAGGTGCTCTGGTTTGCAGGGCCAAGGACTTGCCTCACTGTACAGTCAAGCAGGGCCATTTAGGGTGGAGGGAAAGGGGGGCCTTCTGCTCTATGAGGTCTTCAGGCTGATATAAGGAAAGTTTTGAGCACTGATTTAAAAATGATAAAAAAATAAAATGGAGCATCATTAACTCATATACAGGACTTCTAAAAATCTTTCTTCTTACCTGGGTGAGAAAGAATATTGGAAATATGCTTTTTATTCAGTATATATATATATATATATAATATACCAAAATGACATTTCATCATAATATCCTACTATATACAATAATTATATATAATAATTATATAATAGCTAATAATATTTATTTAATTATGAAATTAATTTTATAAAATTATAATACATTACAATTTAATGTATAATTATATTTACTATATAATAATTCCTCAGTGCTGTGGCACAAAACAAAAAGGAAGTATTTGATTGTTCTGCAGTTTTTCTTGTAGCTGGTTTACTTCACAGCTACTTGGCTCTCAATCCTTTGAAAATAATTTCTGAGATCACAATGAGCTAACAGCATGCTTACCTATTTACACTTACTGAAAAGCAATAACTAAAGAACAATTATTTAAAATACAATAACTTGTGGGCTTGTCATTAAAAAAATAAGCATGAAATACTTTTGACTGTTTACTCATGGAGTGCTGTTCAAGAGCTGGTATTTTTAAATTCTGCTTGACCTGGATTGTGTCTCAAACATGGTTCTAGTTAGTGTCTGATGTGTACAACATGGAAACAGAGAGTAAAATTTCCAGTGATCAAGTGAGCACGATTCTCCACAGAATCTAGCCATCAGACAGAGTGAATTCTTGTGGCAGGAATAGGTATGATGCCCATAAGATTTTCATTTGCTTGCCCCCAAAGGTCAATCTCAATCCAGAACTAGTGACAGCTGCTTCCCATCTAAAAAGTTTTAAACATAAAATACTTTGTTTCCAAAACAAAACTGTAAACCTGATTAAATAAAAACACAGTACTTGCAGAACCTTAAGGTTGCCTGAGATCAGCAGTGACAAAATCTATCAGTGTCCAGGCTTGTAGGTTAACTCTCAACAGACAGAATGCAAATTCTTGTCACAGCTATACATTTTCTCAGTTCAGTGAACAGCAGTCCACGTGTTTAGCAAACAAATTTTCATGCTCCTCATCGTGCTATTGAGAACTTCCTTTTCTGGTCACATTTCCACTTGTTTTTGTCAATTTGAGAAACTGATGAGTAAATGGTTAAAAAAAAAAAAAAAATCTAACATTTTAAGATCAAGACCATGTTGAATGAAGCCACCCTACAACATAACACCACTGACTATAAATTTTCTTGCAATGCCATTTTTCTTTCAATTCAATAGCAGGTAAGCATTAATTAAAACTCCTTCTCCATAAATCAAAGATTAAGGTCAAAAATACCAGGGCCTACATTTCTAGCAACTCATTCCATCCTTTTGCAGCTGCCTTCGGAGTTACATACTACTTCAAAACTCTGCTGTGATATCTGTTCTCCATGTTTTTCTATTACACTTGTAACACCAAACTATCTTCTAAAAACACCATTTAATAGCAGTTTCCTCTTATCTTTCTTGCTGATTTTTGTCACCTGTTTCTCACCATCTGTGCAGCCTACTGGATTTATACCAGGTGACCTCTCCTTCCACATAAACTATATTCACTCAGTCTAATGTGGTCATTTCCTTAAGGTTGTCTCATTTCCTCTATCAACGTCCTTGATGGTCCCTTCCCAAAACTATCTGTCTACCTTCTGCTTTCCTGTATGCACAGGACTGTGATAATTTGGATATAATTCTTAGATGCAGTAAATGGCACCTGATATTTCTCATATTAAAAAATACTGCACTATGTAAAAACAGGTTTGGAAAAAGACAAATAATTCAAGTGCAGAAACACTGAGCTCATGATCCCACAGAGCTTCTTCTATACTACAAAGTACACAACACAGAAAAATACATGAAAAAAACTAATATGTGCTGTATTATAGCATACAACTACACTGAAATTCAACACAATGGAATTAAAATGGTTGCATTTCACATCCACCTGATGGTCACTGATTTGAGCCGCGATGAGCTACATGGAAATGGAAACAGGATCTTACCTTCTGGCCTTTGGTCCCGGGTGGGCCTGGAAAGCCGATAGGGCCTGGATCTCCCTACACAACAAAAATATCCAGAATCAATATTTTTCACTGGAACATGACACAGGCCGATAAACATGTGGGACTTCACATCTTCTCTGCATTCTTGGACATTTGGTATGAAGAAGTAGATAACGTTGTTTGATTAGGCATAGATTTTTCTATTTTTTTTAGGGGAAGAAAATTGAAAAGGCAACAGTTCCTCAATTGCAACCACCAATTGCAACATGCCTAGATCATGGCAGGAACAGACTCAGTTCACAACCTCACAAAATTTACTTTTAGCCAACATAAACAGGAGTGAAGAAGCCATACAGTTCTTTAGGCAACCTTTTCCTCAGAAGCTAGTGGTTTCACCTCAAATTAATATAGAAATTTAACCACTACCATGCATTGTTTCTTCTAAAGTTATGCCAACAATCCTCAGCCATGAGCCAGGACAGCATTAGGGTGTGTGCTGTGTAAAACCCAGCATCAACCCAATCTGTGTAAAAGACAACTTGAGACATGCATACAGACACAGAGGCTGTGGGGCAATACCGATATTCTCTTCAAGTTCTTTAAACTTCACAACCACATGATGATATATGGGAATTAGAATTAGAGCATCTCAAATTCTAGGGGGAAGGAAAAAAGCTGCAAATTTTACGGCTGTTGCAGATGGGGAAGGAGGCAAGGTTGTTTCAGTTCTTTTTCTTCTTGCTCAGGACTGACAGTGAAGAGATTCACTCTTCCATGATTAGTGCCTGAATTCAAACTCAGCAAGTCAAGGAATGCATCCTGGAAGTCAGTTATCGTCCAAGTAAATTTAAGTTCATTAATCAGAGAGAGAAAATTTGATTTGAGAGAAAAAATTAAGAACGTAAAATAATGAGAACTACAAAAATGCATATCGACCCCATAATTTTGGATTATGGATGCAGTCTACATGTATTTAGGCACAGTCATACAAAAATATGAGTGGGCTTTAGATCGTTCTGTGACTGCTTGGGTTCATGCCAAAGAACATAGGTTTTGCTGTTATAATTTGTCTGAATAGCAAACGAGACCTCACAAAACAATGGGACAGACAAAACACTTTTCTATAACTAAGAAAATAATACCTTTTCTCCATGTTTTGCCCGTCCTGGAGAGAATCCTGGGTCTCCTTTAGGGCCCTGTTGCAGAGAAATGAAGCATTAATACCATTGGGGAGAGAATTTTTAACAATATACGCTAAAACAAGTATTCTCAACTGTTACAGGAAGAGGAGAAGAAATGTAAATGTACTTCCTATTATAGATATTTTATCATAACCTTTTCAGTAAAGAACTAGGAAAAAAATAAAATAGTGCACGTTCACACTGAAATGAGATTCACATTTGGAAAATTTCTTAAGGTCACAAAAATTTGAAAAGCATATTTATTGGTAAATCCAAGCAGGAGTAGGGCAGACACTCCAGTCAAATTGCTCTGCCCATGTCTCCATCACTTCAGGACACCAGCTGTTCCTCCAACACCATGCAGCATTATCTGGCTGCATTACTGCATGAGCCATGATCCTGTACTGCTTTCCTCTGGCTCAGCCTTCCCACACTGCCAGAATCCACAAAACTAGATTTTCTTAACTCATCTATTTTTCAGAGAGCCAAACCTCATGGATACCCTTAAATTACTTTAAAAACACCCCCCAACAGTTTATCTGTTCTTAAAACAATGGACAGAGCTACAGAACTCATCAGAATTATCATCCAATGGAGGGAGAAAATAAATTATAAAACAAAGCCTAGGAGTAATTGGTTCCAATAATTATTTTCCTAGGAATGTATTCTATAATATAGCCAGCATAAGTATGGTCAAAATTAATTATGAATCTTAAAGTTTAACCGTTCCTAGAGAACTAGATAAAAACAAAAAGACACACAAAGTGTAGAATCACTTGGCTTTACAGCATTTGGCACTGAAAGCTTTATTAATTTTTTTTATGTCCTCAAGCAGATTTTAACACCTGTTATGACATGTCAGATTCCTGCAATTAGGAATCATACTAAAATCATGGTGCTGCCTTTTTCTTAACAGATCTATCAAATTGTTCAAACTAAATATGAGTTGAAGGCATTCTACAACTGCACAAATCTGTCAAATCTATTTAAAGGGCCTATGCTACACAAGTTCGAAGGTGTTATTTGAGCTTTCAGTCCAGTATTTTGTCTTTGATTTTAAAGATCACACCCATAAATCTTCAGAAAATTTTTCCAGCATATTAATCAAAAATAATGTCTGAAATATTAGAATATTTCAATACCAAAGGCTGGACATGGACAATAAAATAGCAATTTATAGGGAATGACAGTCTGTATTTTTCCCTTTTTTTAAGCAAAGCAAAAGGTTACAGCAATTAAGCATTTAAACTTCAGTTTATCAGAGGCTGAGCTGATTTACAGGAACTCTTTTGGGAAGTACAGGTTACTTATATAGATAACAGTTTCCAAGTAATCATTCTGCACACATAGGGGTTTTCCTTTCCACCTAGTAATCTGCTATTTTGTTTTAATATGAAGTTCAATTTGATTGATTACATTTAATTACAATATGTTTATAGTAGCAAACTCCAACTGTAAACAAAAGAAGGCCAATTACTTTTATTATAGGAAACAGCTCTGGGGCTTCCAAAAAGTAATTAAAAAGTTCATGTATTTACATGGCACCATGGAAAAATAAACTCACCTTGGGACCTGGGAATCCTGGCAAACCGGGGTTACCATATGGTCCTGGAATACCCTATAAAAAAACCCCAAACAAATGAAGAACAATGAGTGGGATTACTCAGTACACCACTGAACAAATGAGATTGGTTTGCAGAGAATCCTTTTATTGCATCTTTCCTGATTTTAGAAACACTGGTTAGGATTTTCAAAGGATTCACAAGAAATAAATCATACATATTTTCCTTAAAAATTACAAGTGAAGTTGAGTACCCCCTTCTTTCACAAATTTCAGATTCTATTGTCTTCCCAGGTATTTGGCACAGTCACTGCAATGTTGCTCTCCAGCTCCAACACTTGAAGGCATGGGATAAAACCAGTAAAATCACATTCTGACATACCCAGCTGTACACTGAAAAGAGAAGGAAGTGGGTGAATTGTCAGTGACTTAAAAGGTGGCTCAAAGCAATGCATTCCACCTTCTTTAAAAAAAATAAAAAATTACAGATTCTCCTGATTCTCTCACAGCTAGTGTAGAAATCGGACTTGTTACTAGAAGAATTCAACTGTTCCAGGAACAGAATAATCTATCAAGATTATCTGCACCTTTCCATATAAGTGTCTGCTCCTCCAACACATTCAGCAATCCTCACTCCTTGAAAAATTGCACATTAGGGAAAATATTTGTTGCAATGGCTGTCAGCAGCTATTCATCCTTCAAATGCTGAAGGACTAAACTGGCAAAAACCTGTCCCTGGTAAATTGGCAACAAAGCATCTGTCGAATTCAGTAAGACCAAAATTCTCACAAAATTCCCTAATCCAAATACCAAATACAATAAAAATACTTTTCAACTTTCTTCCATATTCAGTGGTCTAACAACAGATAAACTTAGATTTCCCCCACACAAGGCTGAACTTACCAATTGTACCTTGCAGTAACTCTGAAAGCTGTAACTCTTAAGTGCTCCCTCTCACCAATGACAATGTTGACATAGCCACAGAAATGCTAATCCTATGTGCTGTTCGGCAGATTAATTTGCACACTGACAACTTTGGAGGCACTCTCAAGGATTTAGGAGAAAGGAAACAAACAGGAAGTCCCAACATAGCTGCAATGCCACAGTGGCTCCTACTTTTGCTGCTTCCAATGGTACTGTCTTGGGGCACAGTAATGGAACACAAAAGGGCAAAAGTATTCTCATGGAATGAGAGGCATCAGAGGAGTTTCATATCATCACTAATTCTGAAATTGCTGAAATGTCATTCTCAAGAAACTTGGAACAAGCCAAGACACAAAAAATTGTCAGATGTGGGCTTCTTGACCATAGAATTGCAGGGATCAAAATCAATTTTCAATAGAAATCTCTAACCGTTAATCACACATCCCCAAAGTGTTCCAACCATGTGGACATCTGTCAGGATCAGATTTGGACACACACTCTGATGGAGGTCCAGGCAGTGCAGCTCTGCACTTTGATGCTTCCCTTCGACACCCTGACTCGCATTTCAGGATCACAAATGGCAGCTCTTGTGAAGGAAGACAGAAGTCACAGGGCAGGCTGCTAGATGAGGAAATGAACTTTGAGTCGACAAGGTTTTCACAGACTTTTTGGGTCACAAAACTCGTGTTATAGCATACATCCTCACTAGCTGCACCTGCTCGAATTTATCAGTATAGTACAAACTGAAGAACACTGACATTTCAAAACAATTTCTTTTTTATCAAATGGTTTTATAGACTTTCTTGGCCAATATAAATATATTTGAAACTCAGAACTACTGGTAAATATTCATCTCAGTAATTTTCATATTTCTCCAGGCACCCTGCTGTAAGCTGTCTCTTCACATGGGAAAGCATATCCTACATGATAATTAATCCAGAGAACTCACACAGCAGAGCACTGTGCTTTTAAGTACTCTACACCTGTAAAAAGACCTGCAGAAGAAAAATCACAAACAGCAGCTGGGCAAGGGCAATCTCACCAATAGGCACGGCTTTAGAGAGATGAACAGCTTCCTCTATAACAAAGACAACTTCCCAATTGTGAGGATCCACTTGGGTACATGAGATCCTGCCTCTGATGCCTGACATATCCTTGCCACAGGCAGCATGCAACATAAAAAAAACTGAACTGTAAGAATTGTCAGCTCTTACATAGAAGGATCCAAGAAGTCATGAAGAGATGAATTTGAAGGAATGCATTTCATTTTATACTTTTAAACGTGTCTCTTCTACTCCCTTGCCTCCAGGTGGTCTAAAGCATCAGCTTGGTTTTCAGCCTCTTTGACCAGTGCACTCCTACCCAGTCAGGCCAAGTTTAGAACATCCTGTGCTGCGCTGGCTTCCAATATGCTTTGAGCAGCACCTTGTTTAATCATTCCTCAAAGGCTGAACCAAACCTCCTCCCACACATCTGCGGAGCCTGCATATAAACTCCTCCCTTATCTCCCTCCTGCTTTGGATTGGCTTTGCTGAGGGCACTTGAGCCACAGCCACTCACACCCCCAGCTACCATGGCCTGAAATAATCTGCACAGGAAACCTTCACCTGCTCCCTCCAGCTGCACTTCCCCTGAACCCCCCAAACTAACCCTGACCTCAGGGACTCCTCATACAAATGGTTCTTGTACACAATCGCACACACACAGATTCATCCTCCTGCCTCACCAGCTGATCTGTACAGCAGCACAGGATTCTCGCGCGTTCGTGGCAGAGGGCACAGTTTGTGCTCTCTGTGGCAAAGGCCTGCTCTGTCCCCGGGCTCAGGGCAAGGCGGCTGGGCCTGCTCCTCTTGGGGGGCACCCGGTCACACAAAACAAACCATTTCCTACTGCAGCTCATTTCTTTAGCAAAGTACCCTGATACCAAGCTATGATCAAGCTGCTGAAGCTCGAGAGACTAAAAGAGATTTTTGGGAGTACTTTTTTCCCCTCACTCTGTCTTGCAGGGATTAATTCTGTGGCCTGCGCCTGCTCCTCTGTGGCAGTGGCCTGCATTGCTCACTCCCCCTCATTCCAAACACAAATGAATGTGACCTTAGATTGCAGCAGATGGGAGCGGCATGGAAAAAACAGAAGTGAATATCAGGAGCGGCAAAAGACAGGTACAAATGTAACAATGCTCAGTGCATGCGTACATGGAATTAAACTACGCTGGAGGCTCACAGCAGGAGAAATGATTTGTTTGTCGTACTTTAACCTATCTGCCAAATGTTAACAATCTATACAGTTTCATAATCACCAAGCATATGAATAAAGTTGAGGAAAAACAAAATTATGCAAACTCCAGTGTGATTATTGGTGACCTGCCTAGAGGCGCAGAAGAACATAATTGTTTTACTCACCCGAGGACCTCTCTTCCCTGAAGGGCCAGGTAGACCTGGAGGACCTGGAGGACCCTGGTGATAGAAAATCAAAGCAGTTGAGGCTAAAACCTGACACAAAGGCAGTATCACAACTCTAGATGAGACCAGTTCTGCTACCTGGTGACCTTCTGCTCGTGCTGACCGCCTCAATTTGAAAACCAGTTCGCAAACTACAAGAAAGCATGTTTTTAATCTGACTCCAAATTGGATTTCTGTTTACAAAGTATCTTATGTCACAGAAATTGGAGCTAACAATCTGGATAGTAACTCTTACTCAAGTGTATTGGTATTAAAGGAAGAAAAGATCAGGTGAAGAAAGCTAGTGCAATGTATTTCTAAACAAAAGAGAGAGAATAACTATGTCTTTTCAGTAAGCATGCTGGCATGCCAAACATTTAGAAAGGTTGGAGTAACTCTGAAAAAATAAGATACCACCTCACATAAATGACAAACATGAAATAGAGAAAAAAAATGTGCACAAATTACTGTTCAGTTTCCTATTAAAAAGCTTCTAACAAGAATAACTGGTAGCACATTTGCCCTTTCCTCTGTGATTGCTGTTCAGATTCAAAACCCCAGGATCTACTTCACTGTACTCAAATAAAAATGAGCACTCTAAACTAAAATCTGCACTACTTTATATTATATTTCATCTATCAAATTAGTGTCCTACAGAGGGATGGGCTGCCTTAAGGGTGCATTCCCTCCCATCCACATGCCTGCACAGCAAGCCCCAGCTTTAACAGAAACCATGCACTTTCTGCAAGGGCATATGTGCATCAGGAAAGTCAGACCTCACGAAAGAGGTTGGTTGACAACAGCAGTTAGGGGTTCAAGCTGCTCTGTCACCCAGGCTTCCTCAGACCCCCATGTTCTGTATGTGTGACATCCTCACAGCTGAGACACCAGGCAAGACACCGACCATCACACTGCCCGCCACTGAAAACAATGCTGAAAGGAACACCAGAAAAACCAGAAGGGCAATTATGGTGGCTGAAATGACCAATATGAAAGTTTTGCAAAAAACGGAAAAAGAGCTTAAAAAAAAAAACAAACTGAGGAAGGAAAAAAAGATAAACACCCTTGGGGGTTTTACTAGCAAGCAACATTTCATTCAGATGGAATTTTTTAAAACCTACAGTTTTGTGTGATACTTCTTTTTTCTTGGAAAGGCAATGTCACTGGCAGAGAAGACAGTGCTGATTATGGAATTTAGTCATCGTCAAGCTAATCACATTAATTGGGCCAAAATACAGATCACTTATGGACTTATGGACAGTTCTGGGCAAACCACTGTTGTTCTGAAGAACTCAAAATACAAATTATTTCCTCTCCGATACTCAGTTAGAATTCTATTAGGAAAATGGTGGGGTATAGCTATTAATGTATTTTTAAGGAAATGTCAGAGAGTGTCTGAAACAGGATTGAGAAAAGCACAAATCACAAAAGAATGCACGCTAGTTGCAACTATTTAACTCAATAAAAAATGTTTTCTTTTGTAGTCCAAGGATAATTTTCTAATCAAAGGGCATCTCTTAACTTATAATTTGAGAGGAGATATTAGAAAGCATACTGCTTCAGCAGCATGGGGAGGGAGCTCTCTGTGCCCTTTCAAGTGCATTTTTGAACCTGGACAAGAATGCCAGGTCAAGAGTTTTCTATGTATCTCTGCTACATTTCTTGTGCTATTAAACATGGGGTCTTTTTACTTCATAAAAATGAGGATGTTAATGAGTGCTTATATAATCATGATGAATAGAGAATGTCCTGTGCTAAAAGCATGACATGTTATGGTTTGATCGAAAGATCACAGCTGTCATACAGACTCGTGTCTTCCAAATTGCACAGAAAGGCAAGTGGAGGTATATGTTTCAGCATGACTTAATGTAGCATGTATGGACATGTGGATATTCCCAACAACAATTAAACTCCTATGTTTATTAAGATCCCTGATCTCTGTTGCTTTTTTATTGAATGAGGGCAGTGAGAACACTTTTCCCTATGCGGCTTCTAAATTTTTTAAAAAACTCTCTGCTTCCTTTGCAACAGAAAACAAATAAACAAACAAACAAAAACCCAAATCCAACCCACCCTCACTTTGATTACACTAACTCATAAGTAACTATCCCTTTTAATACAAAAAGAAAACCACAAAAAAAAGAAAATCTAATCACAACCAAGCCCTCAGAAAACCCTAAAAGAGGAAGCAAAATATATTTTCAACTAGGCAGACAGAGATTGGTAATGCTTTCTCAGGGCATTTTGAAACAAAGTCAACTGTTGTAGATGAGGGCTCTGGTTGACAACAATCAGCAGCTAGCCCCAGCCACCCAGGTTTGATTCAGGTATGAACAAGGACTCTCCTTACCCAGAGTGGGTTACTCTTTAGCCTCCAGCACAGACTCCTCTCTGCAGCTCAGGCACCATCTCTGCTGAGAGCAGACTTTAGTAGAGCACACCTAGGTCTTCCTGGACATGCTTTCCCAACTAGCAGTAAGATATTATTCTGTCCCATGTATTCTGTACTATATTTCTACAATCTGTGAAAGCAACTACAACTTCAAATCAGCATGACTATTTTTATGCTTGCTAGGAAGCTACTTAAGCCTCTCAGGCATCCATGTAAACCACAGAAATCAACATTGGAGAGTGAGCCAATCTCTCTTAAACCAAGGAATAAGTCACTTGTTTAAATAGCTTTTCCTGCAACTACTGGAAATGGTAATTAAACAAGCCTGAAGCAATTAGAAATGTTAATGTGATTTTTAGAGTTTGACATTTTAACCACCACAACCAAACGAAATGAAAAAAAGAAGTTACTTTGTACAAATATTACAGATATTTATTAATTGATTTGAAGTCAGTTTCCTCAAAATGGATCATTTAGTACCTTAAGAAAGGTACTACAACTTACTGTCTTTATGAATTGTAAAAATTTCATTTAGTTATTGAGCAGAGAAGCTCAAGTTCCAAATAATCATTGATTAATCCTAAAATAATAAAAGTAGATGCTACCCATCCAGCAATTTTCACTGCCTTTCAGATTATCAGTGGAATGAATGTAAGGAACTTTCCTAAACATTTCCTGGGTACTGAAGCCCTTCTATGGATACTTGTGTTTTAAACTTACCCTGTTACCCAGGGGTAATAGCAGACATTTCATTAACATATAGCAAGGCTCTAAGATTTCAGATGCACAGCAATAAATTCTGGATTAAGTAGTTAAAACTTCTGCACAGGCATATGTTGATCCTCATGCCATTCAATATCTAAATCCTATTCACGGAACTCTCTCTTGTGAAAAAACTCTGAAGTTTCTCTTTAAAAGACACTTGACAATATCTCAACCGCTCAAACTCAGCTCACCTCAAACTATTCTCTTTTTAAAAAGCTCAAGAAACCAGTTTAACACTTGATTCATCAAATATAAAGACAGGCATTCCTTCAGCAAAACATAAAACACATGAAACTTTCTGCACATCATCACCAAAATACCTGCAGTGCAGAAGGGAAGTAAACAGAAGCATCAGGCTCCAAACCTATTCTAAAACCTCTCCATGAAATGAAACTTCACTTCTGACATTGCTAATATAATTTGTTCTATTGTTCAGGTATCACTCTGATAAGCTATGTTTTCCTTTGTCCCACCTAAAATTTCCTACTCTGTCTTGCCCTACTTTACATGAAGAGGCACAAAAGTATCTTTATTAACTAGCCCTTTGCAAAACTGTAACATTTGTTCCTTACTTTCATTACTAAATACATTTTTGTTTTAAACTTTGCTCAGAATCATACTTTCTATAACTGTACCTCTATTACTGCAGTCCTTTCCATCTGTCTACATCCTTTTTAAAGCTCCTCATCCAAAGTTGAGGATGCTTCTCCAAATTGCAACCTCATCACACCCAAATCAGGAGAAAAAGTAGCCTGTCTCTGATACCACTCCCCCTAATGTATTGAACATCACAGCAGTAAGATGCATTTATTTTCTACTGCAGTATGATATCCATCTATGATTCTCATGACTGTCAAACCAGTCACTCCCCCATCCTCTATTTGTACTTTAAATTTCTGTATTATTGCACTAAGTTGAATTCCATCAGGTTTAGACCATCTGGAACTCCGCTCCTGTCACTCAGAATTCTTCTTTGCGCTCCTAGCATGCTTTGTTTACCTTCTTTAAGCACTTCATACAGATATTAATTTAACTACTGAGCAACAAGGATCCACCCAAATTTGAATGTCCACCTATTGTTTTTTGTTTCATTTGCATTTTCACTGGAAACAATAAAATCCTGCTCCCTTCTCTTTCTAAATGCCCTAGAGCAGGCAGTCACCGCTGTATGACTAACCTCCTTTCTTTAGAGCTGTGCAAGTCTCCCTTTCTCTGTCATGAATTCCTACAACAGTCAAAGCAATCCCCATCAACATCAGAAGAACACATATATATTGCTTTGGGTTATGGATTAAAGTCTTTCAGTGTTGTTGTGCAGAAGATAGGGAAACTGCTGCAATTTTAGGGGAATTAAATGAAATGTTTGAACATTTAAGAATAACATTATCTTTTGGATACTAGAAATAAACCTGCAAGAATCTAAAGTATTAATCTGAATAATCAGATACTGAGACTTCTCAGCCTGGGCAGGGAAATGTAAGGCTTACCTGCAGAGCTAAAATGCATGAAAGGGATTAAGTCACCAATATATCCCCTGTGGTCAGGGAGAGCCTCAACAAGCAATTTTGTTCACCTGAGAAATAAGCTAAGAGTGCAATAAGCGGAAGTGTGAAAGGTTAGCTAAGAGTAAAATAAGTGAAATAAGCTAAGTGTGAAAGGGAAGTTACTGCTGTTCATTTAGCACCACATTTAGGGTCTCTGAACTGCTCTCTCAGTGCTTTCACTCTCACATCTCTTGGTTGCAATAGGACATCTCGTCCAGGACTCAATTCTGCTTATTGCCGGGCTTGCCATTTCCCATTCCTCCTGGCAACAATTCCAGACTGCTTCTCTTTACCAACCAGAAGGAGCACCACCGTTTGGTTTTCGACCACTCCTCCTTCTGGCAGAATATCTTGAAAATCCAGAACGCTTTTCCAATAGAGGAAACTAATTCCTAACTCATTTCTCTTGGAGGGCCACATCCTGTGCAGATAAGCCTGAAGGTACAATTACCAACCAGCAAGTAACATCAATCAGCTCTTCAGCTCACATCAGCCTCTCCTTTTACCAGTGTGGGACTATGCACCATGTTATTGCAAACTACTTTAGAATTGTGCAATGAAAAATATCAGCTTGAAAGTTAAACAGTTAAAAATACACACCACATTTATCATTGTAATCTTTGCAGATTGCCAACACCCTCTGCATACCAAAAAGGAGTGGCTCATCAATGAACAGAGCAGCATTTCCTTGGAGGCAGTGTTTCAGAACACCATATTATTCCAGTTTAAACTCACTTTATATTTTTCTAGGGGGGTTTTGGTCATTGAAACTGTTAAAATCTTAATCAGGGTCTTAATAGTTTTGAAGAAATAGCTGCCCCCTTTTTATATGCTATCCATAAATGAAAACCTGAATTCTGGAGTCCTGCTTTGCAAAAGTGGGTGAATTCCACAGCTGTGGGATCATGGAATATAAGAGGCCTAATTATACAAGGCAAGAAACAGTTCTGGTAGATGATTAAAAGCTAAAATGAAGCTCAGTAGTTTAAGAACCACAAAAGCTAGTTCTTGCCTGTCAATTCCAATAGAACGAACATTAACTTCTGTGTTCAAATCTTGAAAGAAGATTCAAACCAACCACAACATAGTAAAAGAAGTAAAAAAATGGGGCTTCATGCCTCATCAGGATTTTTTGCTGCAAGCGAAGTTTTCAAGTTCTTCAGTGTTGCTTTTTTAGGCTCCACATTGCAAAGACTCTGTGAGTACTTATGTACTAAAACGTTAGAGCCACACATATAAAAGCTGCATTATCTCTCGTCTTCTCTATATGGGAGGACTAGATTGAGAAAGCAAACCAACATAGTCTCTCCAAGTCTGAGGCCAACAACAGCAGCAGATAGTGAGTCACACAATCTCCACAGAGCACAATTCTTAGTTTCATGCACAGACCTCCGCTCCTTTTGGTGTCAGCCTCTCTGGCAGCGCAGCATTTTAGCTTTGCCTCTGTTCTAGTAGATGCTGCTGGCCCCTTCACCCAGCCTAGTGCCCACAAAGGTCTAGATTAACTTCCCAGCTCTGCCTCACATCTTTAAGACCGTGGACATGTTAATTAAATCCTGACTCAGCACAACACCTCAGCACAAATGCACCGTATTCCCTACAGACTACAGTCTGCATTCCTAAGCAGGACAAACTTCTCCATCCTCAAACTGTAAGAGAGGCATTGAAGATGGTAACACAGACATCTCTGAACCCTTCAAATTAGCTGTCACCTTTCCCACTGTATGTATAGTGTCTGTGTCTAGAAAAAAAACAAAACAGAGCATTTGCTTGGAGTTTCTTAGTAATCAACAACATAATCAGCAGCCATTTCTGTGACACGTAAAAAAAGAACAGATTTAACTTTCTTGGCTGTGACTGAATGAAATCACAACAAACAAGCTACAGGCTAAAATTAAAACCTTCCATTAACAGTTACTAAACATCCTAAGCTCCAAAAACGGAAATTAACCTCATGTTGGCAACAGCTACATCCTTAGTGGTATGTCACCATAAATGCAATTGTAAGGGACAAAGAGAGAAAAAAAGACTGAATTCACAATCAAAAAAGATTAAGCAAGAGTACCCCTGGAATAGCGTGAATTACTTGTTAATACATTTTTCAATTGTGTAACAATGCCTTTGTGCCCGGAACCTGTTTAGATTAAAAACTGAACTTTTGAATAGGTTCTTAGTTGTTGAGTAGCTCAAGAAAAAAATATTTCAGTGCTGAAAGAATAGATGCAATCAATTTATGGGCTTATTCAAATATATATTAGGAGATGCTTAACACATATCAAATTGATTTCCAGTAATGACCACACAGATGAACACTTACACAAACAAACAAAAAAAGCAAAAGAAATTATTTACTTCATGCTATGTTTTAAAAATTTTAACCAAAATCTCACACAAGCATGAAACATGATCTATCATATTTCCCAGGCTAAGCAGGAACTGATGTTCTTTCTGGTCTGTAGCTTCGTATATATGGACACATTTTTATGTATTAAAAAGTTTATGAGCCTTGTGCACACAATAAGAAAGGATAAATGAGTTTCTATCAAAACCACTACTGTACATTTGCAATTGTACCAAGAATCACTTACCCTGTGAACTGAAAAAATACCTCAAAATCTTGTAAGACTGTTCTAAAAACCATTTTACATACAGGTTTGCTTGACCCAATAGCCCATATGAATGATTGCAGACTAGATTCTGCAGCTGGTCTCTTTCTACAGCTATAAATTTTGATAGCATTGCTCAACTAAGAAAACTGTGTCAGTCTTCCAAGCAGCCTGGTTGTACTTTTCATAGATCAGCACCTCTATTTGTGAGCTGCATTAATTTAGCCTGCAATTTTATTAAGTGAGCAGTCTCTGTAATTAGCAGTTACAAACATCCAGCTGCATTTCAAATTTTAAAGTCTGGGTTGCCTACCAATTCACCAGAATGTAAATGTCTTGGATGTCTTTATATTCTGCCAGTAAATAAAAGTATATGACACTTACACCAAAATTACATGTGAGAAAGAGCCATATTTAAGGCAGACAAACGTGTACAACAGCTGGGAGAAGTTGCAGTCACAGCTCTGGCATGCTTGGAGAGGTTTCTTTCGAAGCCTCTGTTAAATGTATGCTGCTGCAATATAGTAAAAAAGAGTAATAAAGATAACTTACAGGAGGTCCAGTTTCCCCCTTTGGACCTCTGACACTTCCCATTTCAAACATTTTGCCAAGATCTTCATAGTCATAAGCATAATTATCAATACCATTTTCATAACTGTTTTCTGTATGATAAGTCTCAGCAGCATCAAATGCACCTTCCTGCCCCGGACGGAGTTGATTATCCATTGGGAGCTCAGCAGGCAAATTGTAGAGAGTTGTGTTGAATATTTGCTGCTTTTTGTTTGGTTCATCTAAATGCTGTTTCGTTTTTTCCATTCCCTTGCTTTTAGTTTTACTCCGTTTTACAGGGGAGATCAGAGACGGCTCACTATGTCTGCCTGCATCTTCTGTGGTATTAGCTGAACTATTTGGATATGATCCTGCAGGGGTTTTAGTGATGTTTCTTTTTTCGCTCCTCTCCTGCTGCTGAAGAGCCAGATTGACGTTCTCCTGCAGTTCTGTTTGAGGCCAAGCTTCCAGCAACAGAGGTTTGGTCTCTGCAAACTCCCATGCTGAGGCATTTCTTAACTCAAAGTGGTCTGGTAGAAAGCGAATCTGAGCAACATTGGTAGCAGGCATGTTTGATACTTCTTTCCATCTGTAAGCTGATATATCTTGCTGCTTTTCCTCATCAATGATCATCTTCGAAAAAACATCCAGCCCATGGGACACAAGTGAAGCTCCAAGCAGAGATCGATACGTTTCAGCCTGGCGACACTGCTGTTTCACATATTTACAATAGTGTGCAGAGGCTTCTGCAGAGGGAATAATATCGAGCTGACATATAACTCCTTCAAAGCTGACAGAGCGAGAGGTCATCCTTCCCAGGGTAAATACACCCTCTGAATCAAATGTCTCCACTTCAGAAAGTACTTCACTGCTGTAGTGTTTGTTTCCACACTCAGCAAACATTGAGACAGTCTTGTCTCCAATGCCAATGGCAAATGAATGCCATTGCTCATTATGGACACGATAATCAAAGTACACGGGCTGCTTCCCTCCAGCGTACACCGCTACCTTTCTCGGTAGCAGCTGGACACCAAACTGCAGCCTGCTTTTGTTCCTAATACTGAAAAGAAAAGCATTACTGGCTCTGTAAGAGTACAACCCAACCAGCAAGGTGAATTGATGCCCTAAATTTGATGGTATGACTTGAGTGACGGGGGACTCAATGTGTGCATCACTACTTAGTACAACTCCTGACGCAGTTCGACAAACACCCTGAGGTAACAGAGAGGATGTTGAGGGCACTGTTGTCTCTGAAGGCTCTTGGACATCTTTCACAAGGCCTAGCTGATGAAGAACATCTATTGCTGTAAAAAGAAGTAAAGGCACACTGTTGATTTCATTTAAAAGCTCAAGCATTCAGATCCATATGAACAAATGTACACACAATATTTTAACAAATCTGTACCTCCCGGAGCATATACACTTCACACAGTAATGTCACCAAATCCCTAGGGGAAGGCACTAATCTTTCACATAAATCAAACAAAGAATTAAAATCAGAGCAAAATTTCCATCTTAAAAAAAACCAATCAAATGAAACAAACACACAGAAAGGCCCTCAAAATGCCCATTGTAGGTTAATTCTTATGAAAGTAAAAATCCTCATTTACTATCTTCAAACTTTCTAATGATCAATGAATACACTTTGGTTACTTCCTTATTTATTTGGCTAATCCTGTCTGCACTTTGAGCAAAAAATTACTATTTTTTTTTAAAACTTTTTCTTCTGCAAAAAACCTTCTGCAAGAAACCCATGCTTTTCCTCTTAATCTGAAAAGTTTGAATGAAAGCATTTGAGGGAAGGGTTGCTTTGTTTACAAGAAGGGACAAGCTACTCATCACACAGTAACACCTCAGCAGAGCACCAAAAGATAGTCACTGGCTCAAAGCAAAATGCTAAGGTAAGCCTTGCCAAGGAGCTGTGCACTGCAGAGGTAATTCAGCTGGTACCTGGGAAGAATTGCTGTGCTTTCACAGAGACCTCTCCACCCACCAAGCAGGGCCCTGTGCCATTACAAAGCTGGCTGCAAAGGGAATTGTTTTCCCTGTGGGATGACTGTATGTATCTGTGCCAAAGTCAGTCCGACTGAAAGAAAACAAAGATCTCTCCAAGGGGAGATGCAACTGAGCGCACCGCCATCGCCTCCTTCCCCTCCACACAGTTCACTTGCTAGGGCCACGGATGAGGTGAACTCTGGAGCAGTGGAAGTGGGGAGGAGCAAGAAAAGAGGAGAATTGTCAGGACCCAAGGGGTAGAGCTCCCATCTCCTGGCTCATCTCTCCCCCTAAAGTGCATGAGGCTGCAGCTACCCTGACGAGACATCGAATTAAGAATGCACTCCACAGCAGGAGACATTGAGACAGAGCAGCCAGCTGTCCTACTGATTTATGTTCTATAGATTTGGCTTTGGCATATGGAAGTCTGGATAGATGTTCCTACAGGGCAGAATGGGCAGTGGTTTTTTCACTGTTGGATTCTCTAGTTTTGCATTCACTGCGAGCTACGTGCTTTAACCCTTTCCTTAGTGGGGGCCTTAGAGTGTCTCCATCTTTTACCCAACCAACTATCTTTACCTAATGGGTAGAAACACAATTATCTATCCTCCTGATAAACTGTGATCATATATGTCCTGGGATAAGAAATCAAAGCCACCTTTGGGTAAATCAACAGTTCAAGGTGACCCAATTTATTTCATATTGCCTAAATCAGATTTGGGCAAGTTGGAGTTGGTGGGCATAGACACTTCCTTCAGGACGAATATAAAGACACTTTTAGATCCCTTATGATGCAACTGAAACACTACAAAGGCTCAAGTAGGAGCTAAATCACGCATCCCCAGGAGCCTCTCCGTAGGGTCTCAAAATAAGACAGCATTTATGGCATTGATTGATTGGTAAAACTGCTTGTCTGAGTGTTTGTGAAAGGTGCTACAGAAATATTGCAGACAATTAATCAAAATGCAGTCATGGAAATATGGAACAAGATGATTGGGAACTAAAAGATATGAAGTACCTTGGCTGAGAGATAGTAATTTTTGGGGGAATCTAATTAAAATTGTCCATTATCTGAATTGAGACCATAGGGAAAACAGAGAAAAGCTGAGGAGTAACAGGCACAAGCTGCAGCACAAGAAATTTCAGCTCCTTACAAAGAAAAAACATTCTCACTGCAAAAGTGGTTAAGTGCTGGACAAGGGGGCAGAGTCATTGTGTAATCTCCCTTCTTCAAGATTTTCAAAGAGCAACTGAACAGGACCCAACAACCTGAAGAAACTTCAGCATTGACCCTAATCTCAGCAGGAGTTAGGACCAGATGAGTTCAAGGTCCCCCCAACCTAAATTTTCTGATTTTTTTTGCACACAGGGACACGGAACACTAGTTTTCATAGACAGCATTGCACAGAAGCGTATGACATCATGTTTCCACCCCTCACTGGAACAATTTCAGTGAAACACCTATATTAAAAATTACTTGTCCTATCTAACAGTTGCACTGATCAAACAAGCCTGGCTGGGCAGACACAGGCACTTTCTACAGCTGAGGGTACTTTTACTATGCACATGCTTATACGAAGTAAATAAAGCCATTCAATGGCATAATAATTTGGAGTAAAGAAGAAAAGTTAAGAATTTGCTGCTATATTAAAAGACAAGAGCCACTGAAACAAATGGATGTTTACACTTTAAGTGGAAAAAAGGTCTCCTTTCCCAGTTTCCCTTTCTCTGTTTACTAAATGTATTCATAGCAAACTTTAAGAATAGACAGATGTTGGCTTAGTTTCAGTGGTAAATTATGAGAAGTGCCTGAGATTTCCTTGAGAGTGATTTATAAATTGGAACCAAAAACATCAACCTGAATGCACTGTACATCTTGAAAATTAATTACACACCTTGTAGCGTTTCTAGTCATGTTTGAGATTCACAGACGGGCCAAGATTATCCTGGCGAGTAGCCAGGGCAGACGGAGGTATGGAGAAAGAGTATTTCTGCAGAAAGTCCTGTGTATGCCAATTTCTCAAGATGTTTTGCCTCAGAGCAATTAATTTACTATGGCTGTATTTTTATCTGTCAGGCTGATAACAGAGGTCAGGTTATAGCAGAGCTCTGAAGCACAGTGCGTCTGCTAATGAACCACCGCACTTTCCCAGGACCCCATCCTGCCTGTGGCTCTGGAGGAGAAAGCTGCGCTTGCACTGCCCTTCTGAAGGCAAGCTGGGAGGAAACACAGGCCCTGAGCTCTGGGCAATGCAGTCTTACACATGCAAATAATCCCCAAGGCGGAATACACTGCTCCAGTACTGCTGTGCACTGGCTGGGCCAGCTGACTGCACAAGGAGAACAGCTGCTAGTCCAACCTAAGGTTGTCTCTAAATATCACATCCTAACCTGAAATATTTGGCAAATACTTGCATTTTAAAAAATTTCTAATTATATATTTTTATTTAAAAATAATAATGCAAAGTGTTATAAATTCAAGCATAATATAAAAAGCTTAATTTGCTTAAAATAGTCAGGTTAAAAATGACATTCAAGCCTATCGCTACTAAATCTCAAACTGCAAGCAAAATTGCCAATTTTTTGTCAGTTCTGATTTGAAAAGAACACGTAGTTTAAAAGTTGATAAAAGATGAAAAATCATCAGCAAGTATGATGAGGAATAAGACTATTTCCTACCCTACAAATAGATTTCTGCAAGCAATGACAGGTCCTGAGAAAGCTAAACACAAATAAATGTTGTGTGAAAAATTACATTAAAAAAGCAACTATGAAGTAATTATTCCTTGCTGACTTGCTGCCTGTTAACCCACTGTCAAGCCAAAAGGCTGTTCCAGACTTTTTTGGCCAGTCTTTTCATTTCTGGTCCAACATGTATTTTTATTTTCTTTTAAGCCTTTCAGAAGCTCTTGGCAGCACACAGGATTTTGGGAGCAGGCAGCCCTCTCATTCTTCCTCCCAGCATGACAACCACTATTTTCTTTACCTATCAGTTGTCAGTTTTCTTTGTTTACCTATGTCTGCAAAACATCTGTTTTCACTTACTGCATATTCAACCCATTAGTCCCCCAAATTGTAACATCTCAACTTCTTGAAGGAAAAGTTGTTTTGGGTTTTTGGTGTCAAGCGCTTTCCTTCCACCTTCTAGGAGAACTTTAAAAATTCACAACCTTACTGCATCATGAGGGAAGGCTAAACCTAACACCAGCTTTAGCAAAAAGCCTTCTGACCCTCTTGTGGCACAAAAATAACCCCACAAAGGAATTGGGGAAGGATGAGGGGATTTGACTATTGGATTGTTTCACACGCATATTCCATTCAGTCCCTTTTGCTCATTTCCCATATTCCTCCATACTCACAACTGCTCGGAATCTCTCAGATGCTCTCTCTGTTTCCGCAATCTCAGTACACGCATTTCTCCCTTTCCCTTTTCCAGTATGGGTAAGGGAAAAGCCAAGGGCCATTCATGAGTCAGAACCAACAGTAATTACTCCTCAGGTTTCCCATTTTCTAGGTGATGATGCATCTGCAATTGGGTACATTAAGATACCTGGCTGCAACAAATGCTCTCCTGGACACCAGAGCAGATGACTGGCGTAGGAAGGCCAGCAAGACACATTAATTCTGCATGTCCTTGAGCCCCACTCAAAGTACTATTCCTCAAGACTGAGACTGTATCTTTAGAGATATTTCACTGAACATGATTGATAGCAGCATACCAAACTGAACAAGGAGTATCTTCTCAGGTAAAGCATGCAGAGGCTGACTCCTCAGCTCAGGAGAGAAGGCATGTTAATTAGCTAGCGTCTTGGTCTTTGGCAGATTATTCTTTTGTTCAAAACACAACTGCCAAGAAAGTCTAAAAACCAAAGTGTTAGCATGTTCCTAATGGGCAGGCAATCCTGTTCCTGGACAATCACTAAGAACCGCAAATGCAATAATGGTAGCTCTGCACCTTATATAATGAGACTGAAGGATATATTTGAGCTGCTCTTTTTTTAAAATATTTTTCTGAGGTTTCCTTCTCTGAACTGCTTTTTGCAACCTTGTTTACACACTGGGCAAATAAAGCGCAAGAGGAATCAAATTCACTCATGGGAAGAAAGTTGCATCAAGGTTCAATACATCATTTTGATCCCAAGCAGGCATTTAAAGAAAATAAAATCATGTATGGCACTTGTGCATCAGGGATGGAAAGGAGTTTCCATTTAGTAAGGCTTCTTACATAGCTATCTAGAAATGCTATTGAATAACAATAATAACAACAACAACAAAATAATAATAGAAAAAAGGAAACTCCTTCATCTACTGGTGAGAAAATAGAAAATATTTCAGTATAACCATTTTGAGACTGGAGGCTTTACCCCATTTCTGCACAGCTCTGTGCATAGAGGCATTCTCAGCCAAGAGGCAGGTAAGCGTCAGCCTGCACCCACTCCCCCAGTCGCTGCGGCCCCAATCCTGCAGCTTTTACAGTCCTCGCCTGAAGTTTCAGTAGAAAAGCAGTTCCCAGGCTGAGGGACATGAGAAGTGAGAGAAAAGGTTTATTTCTTTGCAGAGGAGGGTGGGCTGGAGGGATGAGGACACTCAAACTGTCACCACACAGCTGTCTCTGGCATCCCTCACCTGCTCCCGCTACACTGGGAAACTGCAAAATGCCTCCCTAAAAAAGCCTCTTCCCTTTCCATCCCTGCAGGCCTGGAACAGGGCAGGCCACACACATCTAACAGTGCTGCCCTCCCTCCAATGAGAACTTGGCTCAGCTATTATAAAAATCTGGGAAAATCCCATCATCACAAAAGCATATGGCCCCCATTGAGCTGGATGTGAAAAATCAACAACCAATCTTACCGGGCAAGCAATGGGCAGCACTAGAAGGCAAAACTACAAAGGCTACAGGGGGGGAAGCAAAACAAAAAAAATGCTACTGAAGGAAAAAACCAAGCTTCGCCAATCTCTGGGAATGACAAGCAGGAAAAACGCATTGGTGAGAATAATGATGGGAGGCTGCTGAGATATCCCAAAGGGCTCTAGCAAAACATTATCAGGAATGAGTCTTGTGTTAACCACGCAATGCAGATGTTTGTATTCAGATGAGTATTTGCAGTTAACACACTCACCAGCCAAGGATCACCTACTTTGTGCTTCACCTGTACAGCAAAGGACCACGGTGGAGAACTGATGCTGCCACCCTGATGGCAAATAAGAAGTGACCAAATGGCACATTAGCTTCTGCCGCTGTGGGACGCTGTTATTCCCACTCCAGAGCAGTCTCCAGAGCAAGCTGCACATCTGGTGCTGTTTTAACAGCTGGCAGATTAAAAAAGAAACTAAAAACAAGACAACCCTATTTCCTCACTAACATCTGCATCTGAATGCAGAGCCAAATGCATACCAAATTTCACATTTTGCTTTAGTGATGCCAGCCTAGACTAAGCCTTTATTATATGCAGTGGTTTGCCTGCACAGCCTTAAGTGCAAAGGTAACTCAGTCATAGCTTGCCACCCCCAAGGACACCCACTTGCAGTGAAGACACAATCAAAGCCTTTTCACTGTACAAGGCTTCTTTTTTATGAAGAGCTTGCTTAAATATGTAAGCCATTTCATAGACAGAAAATCTGAGTAATTTTTGAAAGGTCATCTTTTCCAAAATGGTGCTTTAAACTCTTGCTCTCATTATGCTGTAACTGGTATTTTCTTTAAATCATATGAATTAAGGAACTAAACCTAAGGTCACTAGCAACAACAGCCATTTACTCTTTTCATCTACTAACAGATTCTACAAATGTCCTATTATAAACAAAGCATTCTCACCTTGTTTTGGTACTTGTGCAACACCCACAGCTATACATATTGCGATAAAAAGGAGAGCTTTCCTAAAAGGGAAAGAAAGAAAGAAAAAACATGTCAGAAAACATCTACAGTTTGAGAACTCCAAGGAAATAGAAGCCCGATTCAACGTCCAAATGGCAGGATACCACTGACTTCAGCAAGTCCTGAACCAAAGGCATCACATTGTACAACTTTCCACTGATACTGAGAAGGCATTTCACACAAAGATCAAGGTTGTGTATGCCCTCATATATAGTACATATATTTACATTGGCTTTTATTAATAAAATTACTGCATCTGCTTCGTATGTTCTTGCAGCAGCTTTCAAATACAAATGCTGTTAGGTAGTAAATTTCTTCCTGGAAAAAAAAAATGTTACTCTAAAGAAAATATAAATGACAAGTTAATTCCTGTAGAGATCATTATATAGTTTAGATACTTTTGACCTCCTATCTCACTAGATTACATCATCTTAGCATAAGTGAAAATGATGTGTCAAACTTTTGTTCTTGTATTATAAAATTTTATCATCCTACAAGCAAGACATGCTCTTTACAAAGTGAAAAAAAAATCCCATCACATTTTAACTTAAAACTCCATGCTCAGGTAGAAAAGTGTAATAGTGATAGCTGTCATAGGCTCATTGTCGTGGTTTCAGCCAGGGAGATAATTTTCTTCTTAGTAGCTGATGGAGTGTTGTGTTTTGGATTTAATGAAATGAAAATAATGTTGATAGCACAGTGATGTTTCAGTTGTTCAAAAAAACATATATAAGATTGATCTAGGTTATCTGCTCAAAATTTGCTTTAGAAGTGTTGAATGTTGTACAGAGTACATTTTTACTGTGATTAAGAACAGGCTGTCTGCTGTTTCTTTCTTATTTTGCCAGATTAACATCTAATCACTCCCTTATCATTGACTGAATCTCCTAATAAATGAGAAATAAATTTTTTATTGATGTTGAACAGCCAGGCACAGATGCATGAAACAATTATAGTAACCTCTAGCTGCTTAGTTCCAAGAAAAGTATTTCAAAAATATCAGAAATAAAGTTCTGATAGTAACTACTCAACTCGCACTCAAGCCCCATCTCAACCCTCCTGTTCATTAATGTATGTAACCTCATTGATTTTTCATAATATGAAATGCTAGTGACTAAAAAGGTTTTCTGGACCAGGTCACAGGGCACTTGAGTATCTGGAATAAAGTGGATCTGAAAGTAACAGAGTTGCAACTAAACACCTGTTAGTTCATGTCACCTAACTTTGCCAGCTAATTAGTAAGATTTTCACAAGGGGAAAAGAAAAAAACAAACCAGGAAGAAAACTCTACCGCTTTATACGGGAACATATGGTTTAAACAGAAAGAAAAGGTCCTTCATAGATAGATAAGTACATATGCATACATACATATAGAGCAGTATTTCATGAAAAGCCTTACTAATTCTTTACAGGGTTTGGAATTCAAACATTTCAGAAACGTCCAAGCGCATGAAAACCACAGAATAATATCCTGGGTTTATCAAGTGGATTTGTATATTGTGAGAGCTTAAATTTTGGCAAACAGAACAAATGTATAATTTAAGGAACTGTAAGGCACGATAGTGATCATTGCCACTGTAAAAGAGTGCATACATCACATCTTTTAGAAGAAAATGCACAGAATGTGTAGGATATTGAAAAATATGCATTAATGCTTCAGCTCTGATCACAGAGCGAGGGAAAGGTGGAAACTACGCCTTACACATCCCAGCATGCTTGTAGGGGCATGTTCTTTAATTAACCACCACCACAGTCCCTAGCTATTCCTCCTGTCAAGTTTTCTCCTGCTACAGCCTCGAAATGTCTACTGGAGCAGTTCTGCCACTCCTAAAACAGACCTAAGACCAACTGTTGTCCAAACAACACATCCACTACACGACACTCACTACAGCTTCTTCAGAGCTCTAAAGACCAGAATTCAAGTTCAAACTTTCTGCATCACCCAATGGATTATCTTTTGATCTAATGAGAAGCTCAGTGACAGGACATAACTGTTTCAGAAAGAAAGTCCACGTATTGCACTGTACCAGCTAAAACTCAGGACAACCCTTTGACTTTCAAAGGTGCAAAATGGATTTTCAATTCAGTCCTGTAAAACATTTTACAAAATAAGGATGCTCAAAGAACCCCAGAGTCCAAAGTTCAAAGATGGCTCCCTAATAATTACAGCAGCCTCTTCTACAACACCAACCAGGTACAAAGGAGCGCGTGTCAGGTATCTGCCTCTGTCACCTCCCAGCAAAGATTGTAGGAAAGCAAGAAATTTCAAAATGTTCCCAGGGCTGTCAATTACACAGATGTAACTGGATATACAGAAACATTCAGTGAGAAGTAAAGGCAAACGTCTGGCTTACACAGTGCTCTCCAGCTAATGTCAAGAACAGATGAGTGATCAACTAAGAGGAAAAGCAGGGACCAGACACAACCGTAGGGCTCGGGTCCTCTAATGTGCGAGAAAAGTGAGACTTCCTTCTGTCTTTTTTCACAAGTACAATTTTTTTTGTGCAACCTAATTCATGCAAACCCTCCCTCTTGGTTGAGATCACTGCTCTGTACATTTGCACTCTCACACCAGCACAGCCACTGAGGCACCAGGCTCTCTGCAGCATAAGGTATGTGTGGCTTGATCCACCATCTGCCATAGCTGCATGGAACTTCACTCTTCCATTTAGCTGAGTCCACAGTGTCCTGTTGGGACACGCCAACAGAAAAATGCAAACTCTTGTGGCATGGAAGACTTCAGATGACTCAAATGCTGGCTGTTTGCTCACCATTTAACATCACGCATGAAGTTGCTCCAATATCTACACTTTAGGGCATAGCCAAGGGGTATCTCTTAAGCTTCCCACCCTTCTCCTACCTTTTCATGCTCTCTATTTTACATGCAAGCATAAGCTGAGGGCCACTATTTAATCATTTTGGAGGAAGGCACTACCAAACATGATTGAGCTATTCTACCACTAAAAACTCAGTTTATCTTTCTGGTAATCTTTGACATCTTGTGGCCATTTGCCTCTTCCTACAGAGTGGACAGCAACTATACATGGAGGTTTTTTTGCATTAGGAGTGATGGATGGATGAGGAAACTGATAAGCTTCAAAGCAAGTTGTGGCAAGCTACAATGAAAAATTCCAACCTCTGAAGACAACTCAGCAGCACACAGAGCTCAGGTCTGGTCAGTGCGCAGCCATTTGTTCATTCCAGCCTAGTTTCCTAAATGTCAAGTTTAAAGGAAGAAATACCACTAGCTGGCTGCTAGAGAAGACAAGAAAACCTGTTCCCAGTATGACTGCCACAGGTGCCTTCAGCCCTGCACTCATCAGGGATGATGGTTTAAACACCAGCACCTGCCCCACACACATTTCTTCACTGGATCTGTCTGGGGACTCTGAGGAGAATGGCCCATGTGGGTCCATTGAGCCTGAGAAGGGCTTTGGGAAAGGTCACAGCAGCTTGTGGACAGATGCCCTGGGCCTCTCAAACACCTCAAGCTGTTATAAGCCTTATCTTTCAAGACGTGAAAAGAAAGATAACTTTCTTTGCTACTATAATGTAATTAGCAAGCAGGTCCAGTGCTGCTTTCCAAATTTTAAATGACCTACTAGCAACACAGTCTGAGGGGACACAACAGTCTGCAAAGCCTCTCTGGTGTGACAGTCACATGGCCTTTGGTCACAGATGGCACCATGCAATTAGCCAGTGATGGGGGGGAACTCCTGAATCCTTTGCCAAAGTTCACAATTCGAATGAACAGGAAAATGGAGAAATACAGGATAAGGCAGAGGTAGAGGGGCAGTGGTCTAAGGAGAGTTCTACAACAGGGCTGGGGTTCAGAGAAAGGAAACTCCTTGCCTGGTGGCCCAGACATTCTTTGGACAGCATCTGGATTAAAATGAGAAACTACCACACATCCAGAACAACAGCGAACTCTTTTACTATTTCTAAAAGAAAATAAAAATTAAAGATGTGATTTTAGGACAGTTTTATAAGTAAATCTCTGATTGCTTACACTATTTCTCTTCTCCAGATAACATACACTGTTTTCCTCTATTAAGGCAAAAGTATACAGCTTAAATTCCCGCTCATGTGAAACACTTCTTTCACAGGGTTTGTCTCTGAAGAATGATCTACAAAATACATAAACGTTCTACAACTTGTTACTTGCAAGAAACAAGGGTGACACAAGGGTGTTCATATTTTATAATGAAATATTCTGTCAATAAATGTCATGAGAGATTTAAAAGTCATGCAGCTGGTTTTTTTATTTATTTAACCTGCAGAGACACCCCTATACAGGTCTGACCTAATAACAATTCAACAAAAAGGTGGTTGAGGTTGCGAGGGATTTACTGGTTTGACATATGACAAGGAAACCTGATCCTTTTGCAAGGAATTCTGGTTTCTTAGTAAAGGCAAGTGACCAGGTTTCTCTCTCTATACAAGTAAATTAGGTAAGCATCATAGAAGCATACAGATATATATTCTGAAGTTATCTCATATTTTGAACTTGGGCAAACCACATCTCTGCTACTGTACCTCTTTCCTGTAATTCAGTTTATGTTTCTCCATCAGCAATGCCCCTTTACAGATTTGGAATAAAACCATTCTTTTAAATTGCACTCAGACAACTCCTGAAGAAGTCCCACAGACACAGCCATTAAACACAGATCTCCTGGGAAGGCCACCTTCAGGCAGCCTCTTAACTGCTCACAAGCATTCAAGTGCACCCAGATTGTACACCAGGCACACTTTAGAAGCACAATCCTCACTACACTAAACAAATTCTTCCGTCCCACTCGGCGTGCTCAGTAAACTGAATTTAACACAGCTAGAACAAAATAAGCGCTTTACAAAGAGAGAGACATACAAATAACGTCTCTAATACCATTAACAACAACCATAAATTCAGTCGCCTTGCCTAAGCTGCTTTTACGTAAACTGTAGAGAACAGAGTTTTACCTTTGGATCACAGGTGAGGATGCCTTAGAAATACCTCAGCCAATTGCAAAAACCTGTGAATACAGAGCAGCTCACCTGGCTATCTGTTACTAAGAGAGTAGTTCTTAAACGTAAATTCCACAGGCTTTTTTGTTTGGAGGTTTGCTGCGTTTTGCTAGCTAGGTACCAAAGGGGCGGACGAGCTGCCAGGTTACGGTGGGCACTGCGGCACGCTGTGCCCCGGGATCCTCGCTCCCGCTCGGGGAGCAGCGCAGCACTGCTCTCGGGTCAGGCTGTCCCCGGGGACAACAGCGCCAGGCTGCCCGGTGTGAGCTCGGCCGGGGAAAGGACGACACGAGGGTGTTGGACGGGACGGGACACATCCAGAACGACACGGGGGGTGCGGAGCAGAGGGACAGGAACGGCCAGCGCTACAGGCGGCCTCCGTCCGGGCAGCCAGAACCCCGTGGGTCCGCCCGGGGCACCGGGGACCCCGAGGGGTTACGGCTGCCCCTCGGAAGGTACGGCTGGGGACACTGCCCGCCGAGGTCGTCGTGCCCTGCCCGCGGTGGGAGCCGAGCCGCAGCCCCATCCCCTGCCCGGCCCCGCGGCGGGTGGCGGTGCGGTGCGCCCCATCTCGCCGCGCCGGCTCCCGCTTACGTTTGTGCCGCGGGAGAGATGCATCCTCGCCTTGTCCTCTCGGCTCCCAAATGCATTTGTATGCATTTGCCCGGGCAGCGGAGGTCCGAGGGAAAGCCGAGCGCCGCGCCGCCGCAGGGTCAGCTTCTGTCCATGAAAGCCCGCCGGCCCCGAGGTCTCCGCTGAGCTCCGCGCAAGCCCGAGGGCGGCCCGGCCCGCGTACAGCCCGCGGGGGCGGGTGCGG
>VZRL01003197.1:5062690-5113020 GCA_013397895.1 Origma solitaria
GGGGGAGCCCCGCGCCTGGAGCCGCCGGCGCGCAGCGCCGAGCCCGGCCCCGCCCGGCCCAGGTGCGGCGGCAGCGCCGGCACAGGTGATGCCCTCAGAGCAGCCGGAGGGCGAGAAGAGCCTTCGGCTGCCGCTGGGCTCCAGCTGGGGAGACTCGGCAGGAAGCTGCAAGTTAAATTAAAATCTGGGAACGGGCGGGGAGCGATGATGAAACGATCTAAAGAGAAAAAGCTGAGTGCGCTGGACGTTTTGCATCTCTAGTATAATTGGAGTTGGGTCTAGAAATCCTCCCTCTGAAAAATGTTTGAGGAGCAGATGTAATTTAGTAGCGTTACAATGCCAAAGAAATATGACACCCTTCACTGTCTTCCTAGAGAGGCAAAGGTCTAATTTCCAGTTTTCTTACCTTGTCCCAGTAACACAGCCTATTCAAACTTTATCCCGTAAGTTTGCAATCTTTATGCAAACTGTCACTGAAAACAAAGATGGCAGAGTTAAACAATACCAGACGGTGCAGTACACACTGTACAGCAAACACGTGGTCAAATCCTGCAGCCTTACTTAGGCAAAACTTTCATGGACTTCAGAAGAAACTTGATGTGAGTTAAGGGTATGGTACTTGTCTCTTATTGGGTGCTACAAGAACAAAGATTTCACATCATGCAAATACCTTCATGACACCCAGCAAATGCTTTCCAGTTGTAGGTAAGTTGAAGAAAGATGTCATGAAATAAAACTGAACATATTCCCAAACAGCAGAAAATAATAGAAGTGCTAAAACACAAAGAAAGGCTGTAAAAGACAGGAATTGTATATTGTTGTCACTGAAGATGCCCCCCATTGCTGAAAAGGACTTCTCTCCGTGTTCCAGGTAGCTGGGAACTGGCAAAAAGATGTGGAGGGGAAGTTGTGAGGGAACCAAGAGCAAACCTAAGCTGCTGGACTTTTTAGAGGATAAGAACCCAAAGTTATAAGGGAAAAAGTTATTTTCTAGCAATGCAGGGGAGTGTTTGATTTCACACTCAAATTAATTTTCAGTACCTTAAATCATTTAGAATTTGTATATTCTCATAGACTACAATGGGATTTCCTATTTACTTCACTTTTTGAAAGCCAAAGGTAAAAGCTGACAGCATTTTACTTTCTTGTCATGTACCTTACGTTAAAACCACACTGAAAGCAAAATGTGAAAATGTATATTTTCACTGAAGAGAACATGGTGCCTGCCCAGGCAGATATTGGACACTTCTGTAATAAAGTATTTGTCAGTCTTTCTGTTTTAAATCCCACTTGAATGGCTTCCAACAACGGAAGTATTATATTTCATTTAGGTTTTGTTTATTAGCATTAAGATGAACTGACACATGTACATTACTGATTTGATTTGGTGCCCTTTCCTGAAATCTATCAATCTCTTAAATAAGATGTCTTGTATGAAGCAGAAAAATAGTGGTTTTCTTAACTCTTTAACATCAGCACTAGGGATATTATGGAGAGAGAATTCTTCCCTGAGAGTCACCATGGATAAATCCTGCCTTGTTGCAGTGCGTATCGACAAGTACAGGAACCATCCTGCAACACATGGTGAGATTGGCTGGGGTCATTATGTGCAGGTATCTCCCTTTCCAGCAGCATTTGCACTGCAGAAGGAGCAGCTCAAGATTCTTGCCAACTGCACATACAGGGTGTAAATAAAGCTTGCTGACCCTGATTATGCAGTTACTTAAGACAGTATAAAGTTTAAAAATTAGCATTGGTTGTTCAGTTTTCTATATTCAAAACTACTAAATTAATTTCACCAAGTAGGACTCTTGACTTCTTATTGGCACTTTACTCTTTGTGTCCTTGTTACAGCCCCTGCTGGGTGTTTGGGCAGGTTCTTTGCCCGTGGGGAGACATAGAGCAGGCAAGGGCTACCTGTACCCTTCCATTGCCTCACTGCACGCAGGTCACGCGTCTCTGAGTCACAAATGGGTCAGGAATATGTCAGGGATGCTCATTCTTCCCTTTCCTGTGTCTCTCTACCTGGAAGCTCCTGCACTTCTGCTTTTTGAGAAGTGACTGATGTTATTCTGCACCTCAGTTGCTTTTCTTCCATAGCAGCACCCTTCAGAGCTGCTTCTTTTCTATGCTTCATGGCAAAAATCAGTACCAGTTCTATTCTTACACTCGCTTCTTCCAAGTGTTCTTGCAGTCTAATAAGAAAACTGACTATGTTTAAAGCTATCAGATTACATGTGTTTATTTCCAGAGCTATATATAGCAGTCTGTATACTTAGACACATGTAAGACATGGTCAAGCTCCAAACCTATTAGCACTTATTGCAACACAGTGATGCTGGAGTTTCATTTCCTATGGCAAATGTCCCAAGATCCCAATTTTCCACATCTGCTATCTCCTGCTTGTCCACAGCCTAGCCCTAATTTATCATCTTTCCAGGTAAACTCAGAGATTACTGAAATAGAAAATTAATTCTTCCGATATAATACTTCTTGCCTTTCTGATACAATTACAAGCTTTTCTTCTGTTTGTTTGCTCCTTTTGCAGCAGCTTTTTCCTCCTTTCATGATCTGACTTGCTCATCTGTCGCTCCAGATTACCGCTGCTGAGTTCCAGCCATGCTTTGGGGCACAAAACAGGAGCTACTCTTAAACAGTGTAAGAGATGAGGAAAATGGTTCCTATCTGTGATTCGCCTTCCAGAAAATGTAAAGGAGAGTGCAAGGATTTTGCCAGAGCCTAAAAATAAAGGGGGAAAAAAAGAATTTGAAGGAAAATGTGTGAAATGGGAATGTGAGAATTGAGTGTTGGAGCCTGAACTTTATCCCTCCACAACTGGGAGGAGCTTTGCCTTTGACTTGAGTAGAAGCAGAATGGGACCCACACAAGTTTCCTGGTACTGTCCCAAAATTAGGAATTTTTGGCAGAAGGTCCACGCTGCTATTGAGTTCCCATTGGAGAACTGATTTTCTCTGCACACCACAATATATGGTGTTAGGCTACGTACCAAAACTGCTGGAACCTAGTTCAGCAAAATTGTTTAGAATTCTCTGTGGCAGCCAAAAAAAAGTTTAGCACATCGCTCTGGTTAAAGAAAGTTACCAAGTTATCACATGGGATTAAGAAATACAAGAAATGGAAAGGATTACAGCTTGTCTTTGACAACAATCGGCTAAAGTTGAAGAAAGGGGGACTCCAGGTCTGAAACCATTAAACTTGCCTATTCTTTGTAGAAAATGAAAGAAATTGTTATGACCAGCATTTGACTTCTCTCTAGTTATGTCTAACCCTAGTTATGCCTGTTACCTTCTGACAGCTTTGAATATGCCAAAAATCTGGAAATACCTTTAAAGAGCACAGTTGTTGACTATCTGGATTAATCCTATCCCTTTTCATTTCCAACCAGGAAACTAGAGAGAAAATTAACATCTATTTACATTCTGAAGCATTTGGGGTGGAGAGGATTTTCCTACCTTACGAGACCAACACACAGAAACCTGTGAGGGGAAGGAGCTGAGAGAGGAAAGGAGAGATGCTGTGGGTACAGGAGACCAAAAAGTCCTGGCACACAGAGCAAAAGAAATGGCATGGTAGAGTCAGGACTGACAAAAATGCCAAGCCACAAATAACTATATAGACTAGTAAGATTCCTTAAGATACTTAGTTAAAGCAAAAAAGGGAATATGTTCAGCCAGGAGCAAGAAACAGAAGAGAGTCTCAGTGAACCACAAGACAGGGTAGAGACTCCAGACCTCAAGACTCCAGCAGCTCCAGCTGAGGTGTCTCACTGAAGCCAAGATACTTGCAATTGTTTACAAGTCCAGGTATTATCCATTTTGGAAAGTCACTGCCATAGCAGAAAACCACCACGAAGCAGAATAAAAACTCACGTGGAGAGAGCTGAAACAGGCGACTGAAGCAAAGCCTTCTGGAGGAATAACCACACACACACAGCCGCTGAAAAACTGTGACATCTTGTTCCAGTGATGGCACATCGTAGGCCATACCAAGAATGCAGAGAAGCCTAGCCAAACACACAAGAAACATTAAAGGAAGAGAGGAGCCTGAAAAGCAGTTATTAGGAAAGTAATAAGGGAACGCAAAGTACAACAGCAAGAATGAGTTCAACTAGGGGACCATGGGAACAGCTCACAGAATGAGAAGACTCTAATTACCAAATAGGCCAAACTGCCAAGAGAGAAGTACAATAAATTTCCATCTTAAAGAGGGTGTCTGGAGCCTAAGAACAACTGGTGAAACTAAAATCAGGAGGAGTTAGAGAAAAACCAGGGACTTTCATTTTTGGTTAATCTTTATCCCATCATTGATGTAGTGTTTTGCCAACCAGGCAGGAAGTGGAGACACCCACTCCTACAGGCGCAAAGATGTATTAGACATGAGGTATTTTCTGGGATACTCATTGAACTGAAATACCCCTTGTAGGCGAAGTCCATAAACATGACTAAGGGTCTGATTCCTACCACCCCTACTGGAGTGTGCTGAGAGACACACAGAGCAAGAGGGGCCTCAGGGAGTGTGTTTAAGGAGCATTTCCCCACCAGTACAGTGGCTGTAACCTCCTCCCAGGGACATTCCGAAACCTTGACAGGGTCCCCTGCATCAGGGCTTCCTCAGGAAGTCTCCCCAAAACCTCCTGTCTATAGCAGGAGCTTTCCCCAAAGGGTTCTAGTTTGCTGTCATTGTATAAATCTTGCTGTATGCATCAGTAAAAGGAAGTAAAAGACTACTTTTGCAAAAGAATAAAAATCTGTTGTTTGCCTAGGTAAAAAACCCACAAGCTTATAGCACCGAAGGACACTTACTTTACCTCCTTGGTAGTTCTCTGTAGTGCCCTTTCACATTGGAAGGATGTGTCAAAAAACCCTTTGAAACATTGTATAGGACATTTTTCCGCAGGCTAAAATCTGCAGGTATTTCCTGAAAACCATTCTGTGCAACATAAAACTGGAGCCATTTGGAGTGGAACCATCCACACTCATATGGTGCTCTTAGCTGGCTAGCAAAATCTCATCAGCACTAAAAATTGCTCACACATCTGGAAGAACCAGCGCAGTCATCTGAGAATTATTTCAATCCCAAGCCACAGAGAGCTCTGCATCAGGCCAGTGCTTTTTGAAGACATTCCCTTTCTTTTCTCAGCAACTGGGGGAGATGCTTCATTCTGCAGTTCATCACTCCTAGAAGAGCCTTTCCTGATCATTTCTGCTTCCATCCCTGGGGCTGCATGGGTTCTCACACTGCTGCCCTGCAGCCAAAATATGTGTTCCTTCTGCAATAACTAAAGGTACAGTTTTAGCTTGCTTCTGCAAAATTAGCTTCTGGCAACAGCAAGGGATGTTTGCAGAAACCTTGGGTCTTTACCTTCTCACCTGATGAGAGGTAAGATACTGATGCTTAGTGGCCAGCACCATGTTGGAATAAGAAGACTTGTTCTCACATTAGAAATCTTATCAGAATTTTCTCACCAATTACAGAAGCATAAAATTCCATGAGACTCCTGTTTATGAGCTTCAAAACAATGCAAAAGATACTTGGTTGAGACAGCCGTTTTCCCTACTCAAACTCTGAAACAGAGAAATAATATCGTGAATAGTTTGAACTCCATCTTTTGGAAGAAAGAAGTTTAGTCACATGATGTGAATAGTTTGACCAATTTCACCTAGTTGGTCCAACTGTGAAAAATAAATGATCGCTCTAATGTGTCAGAATTCCCTCTAGTGGTTTTTAAATATCCTAAGTCTTTTAACACACAGCCTACCTAAATCATGTGGAACAATGGAGTAATTTAAAACTGACAACAATTGTTAATGACATTCAACAAAACAGAAGTTTCCAGACTATTTCCAGGCAGGTCTTAACATTATCAATGAAAGCAGAAACTGTGCTATTTCACTCTTCTGTTGTCTCCCACATGAGTAAGTCATCATCGGACTTCTTCAGTACTCTTTAACTCCCAATAAAGGAAAAAAATGTGGCTTATTGTTGTCTGGTTTCTGGAATCTCTGGTTTTAAGAAAGCCAAAAGTACTGTCAATAACAATATGATATTTTTGTATGATGAACATTTAATTTTCAAATTAAGAAATTTAGATCAGGCATGTATAATGGCAGAAAAAAAATTCTATAGAGAAAGATTTTGATTGCTTTTTCTGAAAATACCAGACAGATGAAAATGTGGAGTCCAAGACCAAAATACATTGGTACTAACCTCAGTGCTGATATTTTTACAATAGTTATATAATTAATTTTTGTAAATCCCTTACAGCTGTACCACCAATATAGCATAGTATTTTTAATAGGCTGTTTCATCGCCTTATTTTTAGAGATGAAATTTTGATCGTGTTCTTTGGTCAGTTAAAATGGATAAGATGTGTGAGGAAGAACTACAGTTGCAGAAAAGTAAAGGACTAAGTCTTTCACCAGGCACAGAATTATTTCAGATAACCCTTCCCCCTGCTCCTCCCCACTCATGTCATATAAGAAACTGAATATAAGAAACTGAATATAAGAAACTGAATAAAAACCTCTTATAAATAACCACTTAAAAATAAAAATTAGAAAAAAATATGAATACATCTGATAGATGAGACTTTTTCTTCTGCCTGGATCAAAGAAGTTCATTAAGCCAGATGTGCCTGGATTATTCTTATTACAGAGAGCCATAAAAACCTCATGGTTGTTCAGTTATCCAGTGTTGGCTTAGACATAGTCAAAAGTTGAACAACAGATGAGTAACTACACCATGTTGACCCAAACACATATGCAACAGTTTAATGAATTTACTTCTTCAAAGCTGAGAAGTTCAGAACTTGTCAAAGACGCGGTATTCATTTTTGTTTGCAACCTCACATTGCACATTGGATTCTTTACAGAGTCCTGGATTACTTCTCACAGGCCTCCAACTTTCTTCTGGTGCTCCAGGTCCTCCAAATGGGTGTTGCACTTTAGGACCTCCAGGAAGGGTAGGGGGAAAGCCCTGCAGCTTTTCTCCCGGATGCAGCTGAGCTGTTGCTCTTTGAAAGGCTCCCAACCTGTGTGAGTGTCAATGGCAACGCAAGAGACACAAGGCACAATCATCTTCTGCACCAGCGACTTCAGCTGTTTTCTTTAGGCAGGAGAAGCCAAACCTTACCTCAGTCTCTATTTTTACCCACAGGAACAAAATGCTTTTTACCTCCCTTGAGAAACTACTGAGGCTGCTTAAAGTTTTCTGAACTATCCAGCCTAGACAGCCATTCACAGAGATCAAAATGTAGACATCTCTAAAATCAATAAGAGGAAAAAAAGTTCATAAAAATTATACAGTTTATTATTTTTTTTGTTTTATAGTGTGGGGATCACCTTTTTATCTTGAGTACTTATGGCAATAAAATGTGCATATGAAAAATAGCATTTATGGTTATCAGATGTTAAGCTTTAATTTGGTCGGCCAACACATGTAAGTTGTCTGCCCTTTCCCAAAGATAAATATTCTCTCTTAATAGAACACTTCTAATGATTCAATGTTATGTATGTAAATATAACAGCATTCTTATTTACCTGTTGGAACAAAATGGATTTTAATAAAAATTCTCCACAAAATTAATAATTTTGTATCTCAGAAAAGATTTCTATAGTGTAAAGATACATTAAGTTGGGCAAATAACACTAAATGTTTTTACAATATTTACATCATTCTTGTAGTGACCCTAGGCTTAAAGAAATTAGTTTTCTAATTAATAATATTTTTATAAGTGGTTTTGCTTGTTTGTTTTTGTTTGGGGTTTTTGGTTTTTTTTGTCATTTACTGTTAAATTTGGATCAGTTCATTTGGAGTATTCATAGCACCTAAACAACCATGTTTGTTAAAGCAGACTCCTGAGCAAAGAACAGCAGCCAGAAGGTGTTAAATGTTTTTAACAAAAGTAAAAATAAATAAATAAAAGCCTCTCTTGAATCCATCTGGATATTTCAGTCACAATTCTTTATACGAGCATGACTTTCATTTTCAGAAATATCATCTATACCAGGTCCAGTTTACTTTAGCCAAATACCAGTAACTCCCAAATGCACCTATGGGTTTTACACTGTGACAGAACTCCAGATTTCAGGAACTTGGGCACACAGAAGGAGAGCATTTCACAAGTGCCTCTGACAGCCAGCAGCAGCTCTTGGTCTCCTCTCAAAGGAGACATCTTCTGCTCTTTGGAGGATGGAAAAGATTTTGAAGACCTTTGGTTTAACAAGTTCGGGAATAAGATTTACTTTTGGGCTTCATATGGAGCACTGGAAGAAATGACATGAACTAGCAACTGCCAGGCAAACACACTCTTGTCCTACACATAGAGCGGGAGTGGATGTGTTAATCCTAAGAAATGAAGACATCCATCTATTTTAAGAAGATCATTTTATTATCCTCATGATACTTTTGAGGAAATGCTGGTGCCAGCAGGAGCACTATAAGTCTTATCTCTGCTGTCACACGGTCATCAAGAAGAACCCAAGTGGCACCTAAGTGTGCAGTTTTGGGCCCCTCACTTCAAGACAGACATCAAGGGACTGGAGTCTTTCAGAGAGGAGCAATGGAGCTGGGGAAGGGTCTGAAGCACAAGTCTCATGAGGAGTAGCTGAGGAAGCTGGGGGTGTTTAAGCTGGAGAAAAGGAGGCTCAGGGGGAGCCTCATTGCTCTCTACAACTGTCTGAAAGGAGGATCTCATGAGGTGGGGATCAATCTCTTCTACCATGTCCCAAATGAAAGAATGAGGGGAGATGACCTTAAGTTTCACTGGGAGAAGTTCAGATTGGATATTAGAAAAAATGTTTCACTGAGAGTGGTTAGGCATTGGAATAAATTGCCCAGGGAGGTGGTGGGAGTCACCATCTCTGGTAGCGTTATTTCTTTTAGAAGTCTGACCAAAAAAAAAAATCTAATCATCATTTTGCCTTGTAGCATATTACTCCAGATTTGTAAAGAAATTTAACAGAATAGTTATCAGGGAAATAATTGCTAAGACTGACAGTTACTTCCTTGTTGATGTTAGGGGATTTATTTTCCATTCTTTCCTATGCCTCTCCAGTTCAGCTGCTTCCCTCATTTGACAGTCTTCCATAAAGACACTGAAGAAAATGATACCACAAGGCATTTGGAAGAGCGAGTGTTTACAAAGCATATAAATAGACTGTGCTGTATCCAGAATAATCAGCTGTAAGCAAAGTAATAAAAAATGTGGAGAATTAAGTACACCAGATGACTGCAAAAATCCAGGATTTATTCCGATGTTGGGGATAGGTTGCATGCTATAAGGATGGATATAGAATATGTCCATGCACATAGGATAAATGCCACTGCATAATCTGAGGGGAAAAAAGTAAGCAATGGGCTACGTTCAGACCAAATGCATGTAATACATCTGAAATATCCATTGAACCAGATGTTAATTTAGCTCATGACCCTAAAAATATATTTCGGCAATCTTATGCACAATGTGCAATGCAGGATGCATTTTCCAGACTACTTACTGAAAACTGAATTATTTTGAAATAAGAGCTTTAAAAGCCTAAGAATTCTTCAGGACTTAGCCACTGCAATTACAGCTTCTGGGGAGAATTATTTAGAAAAAAAGAATAGTAAGCACTGAAAATATACCTCACTTCTATTGTGTAAACAGCTACTTGTCAGTGAAAAACCCTGTCCCTCCTTGCCCCCTGCTGTTACATTTTAAAAATTAATACAGGACTCCATCAGATCAATGTTTATTTTGGACAGGGAGGTTTTGGCTGAGCTGTAGCTGATGTCCTTGACATGTTTAAGTAGCATATCAGAGCAAGTCATCTGCTTTGGTAATACCACATTATATTGCTGTCGCTTGTTTGGAGAAGTAATGTGTAACAAGGGAACCTTTAAGGATTCAGTCTTCAATTTGGGAGACAATTACATGTACATCATGCTGTGATATGTGACTGCAGTCCATTAAGCAGCAGTAACCCTGAACGTACACACACAAGCCTCCTTGATTTACCTCCTATAGCCTAAAACAATAACTAATCCTCTCACCTTTTGTTTCCCAGAATAACATAATACAGAACCAACCCTCAGTGGTATAATTCAAATTGTTTTGTTTTACTAAGGATCTCAAAGCCTGATACTAAGAGGAGCCTGCAGCACTTTCTAGCTGCAGGCTGAGGAGCTGGATGCAGAGGAAAGTGGACCCAGTTCAGGAGGGTGTGTCATCCTGTTATCCTCCAGCCTTCAGCACCACTGGGTCATTTCTAAGCAGAGTATCAAATGCATGCAAACATAACAGATGCTGGTAGATAATATATGGTGATCACCTCAAACTGAATGGCTTCTTGGGCCATCGAGATCCCTTCTTACTCTTAGAAATGCACTTTTTGCAGAGGCACATTCAGAGCTTCAGGTAAGTCTGGCAGCTGGAGATAGTACCTGATTGAAGTGAGCAATTTAGGGGAGAAACTGACAGCACAGCCAGCATCAGTAACATTGTCTGCTTTGTTTCATCTCATTTCATTTCATCTCATTCAGTGGCTTCCTTTCGTGCAGGAACAATTCTCCCTAGCAATAGCAGACAAATGTGTCATAGCAGAATCTGGCCCTTTGCAACCTTGCACCTCTACAATATCTGCAGCATAGTAGCATGGAGTTTCTCAACACAGGATTGCTTCCTTTCCATTCTGTTGTATAATTACAAGTACTGTAAATTCAAAAAACTTGGTGGATGGTGACACTCCAAATTACATTGGGCAAATTTTTGACCTGTAACTACAAAAAATCTGAAGAGATTCTCCTCCCAAACAATACCAGCTGTTTTAGTGACTATTTTGTTTGTCAGTTATTTGGATTGACATTTCTAACGCCACCCTACAGTCCACAGTACAGGCTTGCTATTGTCTGCCTGAGCTCACACCTCCAAAAGGTTGTCAAACAGCAGCATACTACACTCTGATGATATTCCTGCCCAATTTTAAAACAAAACCAGGAACAGTCTAATAGGAAGGTATTTAGATTACCTGTTTAACTCACCTGCACCTCCTGACCATGTCCCAAGAAGCCCAGGGAAGCCCATTCTTCTGTATTTCACTTCTGCATGTGCCTTGTCCCTTTTCCTGCCCATTTCCCCTCCATTTGTGCTGTGCAAAGCTGCAAAGTCAGAGTGTTTGGCACTTTGTTTGGTGTGCTGCTTTCATTGACAGCTGAGCTTCCCTGTGCTCCCTGTCAGGGGAAGAACACACATAGACATAACTAGGGAGCCAAACAATGCTGCACTCTGACCAGCGAGCCACAGAGCTGTGTCTTATATGCAGCTTTGCTTGTAAGTTATGTGGTCCTCAGGCAATAGCCTTGTTGGAGGATACTTTGATAAGCGCTCACAAAAGATTTCAGCATAGTCACGAAAGGTTTTCCAAGGCAAACCAAACCAGTATTTTATCTCTTGGCTGTATAGAAGCATAGACTTCTTTTCCATACTGATTTTTCCCCTCTCTCACTGTTGCATAGGCATCTACCATAAGGTTTCATCAATAAATACCAGGCTATAGCACTACATATAGCGATTTAAAATAGAAACTCAAGAGAATCTTTAGTAATTTAATAAAATAATTTTGTTATAATTTATTGAACATACATGCAACCCAACAACATCATTTAGAGGTTGAAACATGCTGCAGCTAACTCAAAGGGAACTATGACAACTTTTTAAAAACATTTTCTTCACCCATCATATTAAGGGGAAAAAACAATCTTGCCCTTCCCCCAGTGAGAATATTTAGAGCAGTTTGGCCAGCTGGATTATAGCTGCCCAAAATGCTTTCAAAGTGTTAGAAACAGCTCTCTACATTTGCTGGTTCTCATGACAGATGATAAAATAGCTTTATCCTGCCCTTGTACTTACGTGTTGTGGTTTTTATTTTTTTTCCAAGATGTTCTGACATTTCTTAAATTACTTCTATATTGTTTGCTGACAGCATAATTTACCCCAGGAAATGTTATAGCCAATTGTATGAAAGTCTTGAATTGCTTTCCCAACAGCAGGTAATGACATCTCACACCAGGGCTTTGTTTTGGGTCTGCTTCCCTTTGTCAAATTTTCAGTTTTAATTTACCTTGCAATTGTGGAATCCTAAATGCACTGCAGTAGGAATTCACAGTGAGAGGAATAGCAAATCACTTAGAAATTTTCCACCAGACAAGTTGGATACTGTTTCTCATGTAAAGGAGTAAAATAAGTACTTACGAATTAGTACATTGCAGGGCATTGGTTTTAGTCTCTCAGTAGAGTGAATCAAGCCATGCTCTGGAATGATATTCAGAAGTATAGCTCATACTTTGCACTTCTTATCTTCAAGAAGAGTGGTTAAAGAACCTTCACTTTTGCCTAAACACAATATATTCATGAGTCCTTTGTTTCATACTGCATACAATATTTCAGCATCCTAAACTGACAGTAAAATGCTTCAAGATATTGCTCCAGCTCCTTGTAAACAGCAAACCTGAAGTTAATAATCCTGTTTTACTTGAAGTTTAACCAAGCTAGCAAGTACATCCTCTTTTCTATAGAATTTCTACTTGCAGAAATCTACCTATTGCTTTTAAATATACAAATATTTAAGGAACAAGTTACAGTCTATGATATTCTTTTCAAAGAGACAGATTTTGACTTGTTTTCTAAAGAGGCATCTCACAGGGACACATTTCTTTCAGTTTCATGTGAAATATTTACAATAAGCAGCAAATGCCCATGAGGAGAATGAGGGTTCAGTGTTTTCCATCTGTATTTTGGATTCAACCTCAATAAAACCAAGGAGACAACTACTTTTCTTTGTGCCATCATAACTGAAGCAATAGTTAACAATATGTTACCAACATACACACCACCACACAACATCATTTAAAGCTGAATATATTTCAGGTCAAGAAAAGTCAGAGATAATTTTGGTGAGATATTTGTGTGCCTGACAGGAATAGGAAAAAACCCCTGAGAAACCAATGTGGGGGGAAATAGCATAAAGATACTGCTTAAAAAGCTTCTTTGGGAACATCTTATACATCCTCTAAGTATGCATATTTACTGAAAAGTTACTTTTCCTTCTCTGATTTTTAAATGTGACTGCTTTAGAGAACAGTTAACTCCACTGTTGGGTGTTACCCTGTACTAGAATAACTTTTCTGACCTTTTTACAGACCTGTCATACAACTGAAGAAAAATTGTAAGAGTATGCCTGCCCCAAACCTTGGAAAGGTTAGTTTATAGACTGCATATCTTTATACAAACAACTTCAAACCTTTTTAAATCTGGAAGAAGATACGTGCCTAACATGGAAGTTGTAGTCTCACGTGTATTTAGGGCATGTTAGAACATCACTCTCTTAGTGGAGAAGGAGAGTTTCTCAGACTGAACCTCATGCTGTACTTTCTCAGAGAGAAAGAAACGTGGGCAGTTTATTTCCATGACCTTGCAGTCAGGGCTGCCTTATGTGATGATCCAGAGACAGACAGACTACATTCCCAGAAGCCTCTGGCCTGACTGGGTCTGAACCAGGACATTCCTGTACTGAACATTAAAGTTGCTTATGGAAAAAAGCATGAAGAAAACTCCACTATACCCAAAATACCTCAGTCTTTAAAGATTCAGAGGCATTTCAGGCTGACATAATAGCAAGAATCAGAAAACTTGAAGTGTCAGCCCAGCATACCTTACTGTGTCATGGGCTGACGGGGGTGAGACAGATTTGAGGGATTTCCAATGTCAGTTTCAGGTGAATCATGTCATGCCATCCTAAGGGCAACAGGTCAGCGTGGTGAGGGGGTCCAACACCACCACCAGGACATCAGTTCTTCAAATTCAGTGGCATCTGTCCTACCTGAAGGGCCACTTTGTCTTCCCCAACACATTGTTCCTTCGATCTGACCAATGCAAGCACCAAGAAACTGTGCTGAAGCCTATTTTTACTGCTAGCATCAAACCTCATTGCAATGGAGTCAGCACACAGGCTCTAGAACAGCATCAGTCCTGATGGCAGAGGCACTTCAGACAGGTGTGCAGGGCTGGTTCAGTGGACAGTGTCCCCTCTGGACAGCAGAGTCAAAGGCAAATGTAATTGAAAATGCAGTCACTACTCAGGTCAGCTGCTTATATTTCTCATGTACAATCCATCAATTCTGTCCTCATTTAAATTTGTTTCCCACTAACTGCGCCAATTTCCATGATGCTATCCTAGATTTAGGCTAATGAGAAGAATAGAACCAGACCTGCTAAATTCCCTGAAAGTTGTCTTCATTTTGGTTTTGGCTTTTTTCAGTTCATCCAATAACAAGACATGTGATGGACTTACTCAGTAACGCTTCTTTGGCGAACAACTGATGGTAACAAGAAAAATTGAAGGAAGTATTTCTGTTCTTTAAAAAACATTTGTAAAATGAAGAAAAATTCTTTACATCTGGCCTTTTCATTTAACAGCAGGTACTTTTCATAATTTGCTACGATATTATGTCCATAAGGGAAGGGTATTAAATGATCCAACAAAAACAGTTGATATCTATAAAATGTATTAAATACTGATGTCTGGCTTGGGACTGGGACAGAACTGAACTGGTGACAAAGCAAAGGAGCCATCTCCCAAAGCATCACATAGTAAAAACCAGCATTAATTCATTTTCCATCTCATTTTCCATCCTGATTCAACAACCTTTTTGAAATGAATGAATGCATCTCCTTGATGACTTTTCCAGCCTTGTTTTAGAAGAGGAAATGGAAAAGACTGTGGTTGATGCATTAAAGACAAGAGGAAAGCTGTGTAAGCTTTGTCATGTTTCCTTTTAATCCTAGACAAGGATGAACTCCTTGTAGGAAGCTTATTAGAACAGGCAAATATTACAAATAATCTGGAAACTAACAGTTTGTGGCTGATGACCTTTGATGGTCAAAGACTGTTCATAGGAGGTTTGTAATGGCAAACATTTTAATTGACAATGAATAAACACTTTGAAGGAACTAATTTCTATTGGTTTATGCTTTTGAGGAGGCTCTCCCCTTTTATCTCTCTCAAAACCAGTATAAACTATATGTGTCCTTCACTGTTATAAACATGACTTCCATTGAGAAGCATCCCTGATGGGGAGGATGGAGATGGTTCCAGTGACTATATCGCAGAACAGGACCATTGCACTCAGACATTGGTACTCTGCTGGGTTTCCCATTTCTGCCAGTCCCCCAGCATTGCTTTAGCAGAAAACACCATCACTCAGGCTCCAGATTCCCTTTTGCATTCATGTAAAGCAGCTTTACCATAAACAAGAATCAGCCCCAGATGTCTTTACAGGAAATACTACATGGGAAAAAATGCATAGTGTTACAAAGATAGAAACCTTTTCTCTCTCCATCCATTTCCAAACCTGAAATTTTCCTTAGACGTATAAAGACACATATAATTAAGGACATTGAGCTGGCTGTAGGGATGCAAATTTGTAGCCCTGCTCTAAATTGGGCCATCGAAGCAGAAGTGGTAAGACAGACCACTAATCAAGGAGAAAACCGTTTATAGAAGGAAGGAGGGAACATGTCTGTCCACAGATCATGAAGCAGCCTTGCACCTGCAGTGCCCCCATTACACATGTGACACATTCTCCCCCTCCAAGCATTGCCCTGTTTTTTGCCTGGAGTATGTCTTCACCTGAGTGCCTTTTGCAAGGGCTGGAGGACAGGAAGAAACACCTTCTGGATTTAGATAGTGTGATCAAGACTCCTGTATGGCTGAAATGTCATATTCACAGCTTCCCAGCAGCTTACAGCGAGGACATGCCAGACAGGATGGGCTTAAACGTACAAGGCTTCCCAAAGCTCATTCAGGAGTCTGAGGGGGAAAAGGGGGATCACTTTCACTGCAATACAAATTACTATCAAATTACCTGGTGTTTCATGGCAGGACAGGAATTTGCCAAGTAGCAGTTCCCCCAGGGCTGCTACTAAGCAGTGTCCAACTCCTCAGTGTGCAGCTGTGGGGGCAGGCAGCAGTGGGGCTGTGACCTGCAGCACAGTCCTGCTCAGCACCCACACATCTGCCAGACACCAAACACCCCCAATACATCACTGCTTTTAAGTGAAACTCCATTGCATAGTGGTTGCTATAAGAAGCTACAAAGAAACCATGTGTGCAGCCCTTTTCATACAGACCAGGCAAGACTCTCTCAGTGAGAAAGAATAAATTGTAGATATTTGCCATTTTCCTTCTCTATGCAGGTATATGCTGACAAGGCCAGTGGGAGCATCAAATTTGAGAAGACTTTCTTCTGTTACATAAAAGCCTGTACTATGCAGCTCTCAAACATGCACTTTGCAATGTTTGATGGAAATAGTTTGGACGAAAGAGGAACTCTGTGGAGTTTACCCATTTGCTGCAAAACCTGGTTTTGCTGCTGTTCCAGGAATAAATCTACAGCCAGGAGTGAACAATAACTGATACACCAGGCAGCTCCAGATCACCATGGTTTCAGTACACTGAAACTTCCGGAAGAGCCCACCCACACCCACTGAGAGCACAAGGGACATGGGGATATTTTTCTCCCAAAGTATTTTTCAACTGGTGAAAATGCAGGCTGGAAAAATAGATATGGAAGCACACAGCTGAATTGCACTTATACCTTCTGTTCTCTTCTGTATTGCTTCACCTCTTCCTGAAAGCCTTGCTTTTTAAAAGCAGCCCTTTATTTTGAGGGAAGTTGTTCAATCAAAAGACAAGTTGGATTTTTCCCCTGCTTGAAGCCAATTTCTTCCCCTGCCTGGGACAGGTAATGCTGGGTCAGTGCCCCATGATCCTCCACGTTGCAGGGGATAATGAAACAGCATGCTTGGACACCTCCGCAGGAAGTCAGGGCAAGGCAGGCATTACTTAACGAAAAGGGCCATCTTTACATGAACTTTTTAGGATGCAAATTGTCATTCAGGACAAAGCTTCCATTCACCAAAACACAACATTTAAGCTCACTCCTCTTCCTTCAGAGTTCCTCATTCTCCAAAGACCACAGTCCTTCTTGCTTATGTTACTAAAATAATACTCCCAGAAAAAACAAGTAATAAAGCAGCCACGCCAAAACAGCGGAAATCCTTTCCTATAGTAGTGTTTTTTGCTGAGCAATGAATTTAAAGGTGAATGGGGTAAATCCAGCCTTGTTTCACTCCTTGCAGTGGCAAGGGGTAGAAATAATGTTGTTACTACAGAGTTAGTGGGCTGCTATTTTACAGCTCTTCTTTGGCTGTTTCCCCTGCCCTTTCAGCTCAGTGAATGCAAATACTGCCAGTGGTGAGTATAATTACCTTAATGCACCTACATGCCAGTGTTTCCACTCATCTGTTGAAGATTTAGTAGGGCATTGAACGCTGCCTGTTCTATTGCAAGAACATGAAAAAAAAAAAAGATGTGCCTCAGGAGGCCGTGGTGAGTTTGTTCTGTCTGCCCCTCTGCAGGGGGCGTGACTCGAGATAAGGTGGGAATACTGTGCACATGCCCTACTCTTACCAGCTGTTCTTGGAGAAGTTTCTGCTCTAAAACTATGCATGACCCTTACTTTTCTGTCAAAAGCTGTAAAATCTCATTAAAATGTTTTATCAATTTGCGGGATGAAGTTTATGATCTTAATAGTGAATAAAATTGCATTAATAAAGTTATTGCTGTCTGCCTCAGCAGTCAATTTGAGTTGCCTATCAGTTTTCTGAAACAAACGTAGAATATCTTGCCTTTAAAGGCAAAAAAAAAGTAGGTTTTGTCAAATGCTGTATTCATTCAAATATATTCCATACGTTTAACATGGCAAAGAAAGTTCTTAATATATCAGAATGCTCTCAACTCCCAACAAACTGAGCTTTTCAGCACCCAGAAATGTAGCTGAGGTGGTGAGACCTATCTGAAGAAAGCTTTAAAGTATTTAAAATAATTCCCATGGTGATGCAGGTTGAGGCAAAGGCATTTTGGATGTGAAAAATGAGGACTTATTTCAGTCGGAAGCAGTCCAAATCCTTTGCACTTGAGAGAGAATTTGAGCAAATGGCTCTGAACCTGTACACCCCCCTCAGAGCATTATGTCTCTGCTGGAGACAGACATATCTTGGTTTCTCCCATCTGAGATGAATTTCCAGATATATTGCTAGGATTTAGTTATAATGTAGAATTGCAACTCTGTGCCATGCAGCACAAGTGATTCCAGTGGTGGAAGCTCGGGGTGCAGAGCTGCCCATCCCCAGAACTTGCACATAGAATAAACAGGCTGTGAGCTATTAATGCATAAGTATCATAGAATAATATTATCATACCCATATACAGGTATCATAGAAAGGAAAGAGTAGAGAGAAACCAAATAAGGCTCAAAGTCCTCATCCATGTGCAATAGCTGCTGCATTCCACTAAAAACTGCAGGATGAAACACATCCATTTCTCCCCAAAAAGACAGAAACAACCCCACCATCATTGTACAACAAATCAACTTTGTTCCAACATATTGTCCATACTAAGCAGGACACTCCAGCCATAGCACATTATAACAGCCCTACTTACACATCACTCCTTAGAGACACACCCAAAAGAGCTTCCCAGAAGCAGCATTCACCCATCTGAAGAGCAGCAGTTCTGCAGAGGAACATCTCATTAGCCTCCCTCAATAGAAAGGAGAGCTGCTCAGGGCCTGGAGGGTACACAGGGACACCAGGTGATTGTTTGGGGATGATCACTGAAATCGGAGACAATACATCTCAGCTAGAGCCTAATATAGAAGGCCATCAGGTATTTAATCATCAGTCTGTGTTTTATGGTTTTTTATATCTATGTTATTTATGGTTTTCTGGCTTATTGAGCAGCAACTCACATGCAAAGGGGTGAGAGAACACAGCCCTATGTCATCCAAACCACAGCACCTTCAAAAACTGCTAACATGGAGTTAAAGCTTTTACCCAAGCCGTCAACTTCCCTTTCCCCAGCTGGTTTTTTTTGGAGGGGGCAGAATAGACATATTTACATTTTTTTTGAACTTCCAAATCAAGCTGGAAGGAGTTCAAGTGCCCAAGAGCAATTTATTGTAAATGCTGGGGGATAAAAAATTTGCATACACATTCCTGTTAATATAAGTAAGCAAGAAAAGGAGGCACAAGCTCCACCTCTGCATAAAGCACATTCATCTTTATGCTAGAGTGATTTATGTGGTAAAACCATTTGCCTGTAAGCATCTTTTAGAGTCAACCACTGATAGTAAACTAGCTATTTAGAGAGGTTGATAAATACCCTGGTGTAAGCAGATGCAGCTCAGTGTCTGTCCACACCACAGAGAGAACCAATGTACCAATGGTGAACACGGGTCATTGCAAATGGCACCTTCCAAAGTAGGTTCAGAATTATATCCAGTGTTGGGCACCATCACAGTATCTTCCAAAATGATATATGACACTGGCAGTTTTCTGTGACCTGCAAAAATCAAAATGCTTCTTTTAAACATAATACACTTTAGTGTGCTAAACAACAGCAATAAAGGGTCTTGCCCCATATCTCCAGTCCTGGGTTTGCTTAGCTAAACCAGGTCTAGGGCCAAAATAGGACAATTCGTTGATGACCCAAGATTGTCTCACCAGAGGTGATATTGTTACTCAAAACGTGATTTACTGAGAGGATTCCTGAACTGACAGGCCATTGGGCCGTGCCCAGAGAAGCCTGGAACACAACGCTGCATGTAAGAAGCTGTGCCCAAGCTTTTTTCCTGGATCTTTTTGCACTTGTGAGCTGAAAGAACATGAGATTATTCCATGCTGGGATGCTACCAGCTTCACCAGACATGCTGCAAATCATCTATGGGCAAACCCTCCTCCCTGTGCCACCCACCCTTGGGGTCTGACATCTGCTGTGTCTGCTGGCTGCTCCCAGGGGTAGCCTTTCCAGCCAGGTGCCTCCAAGATTTACACAGTGTGTATATGACTTCCAACTACAGACTTGATAATATCTAAACACCCACTTTTCACCTCTTTAGGTGAAGTGGGTTAAATCCATATGTTCAGCTTTTATTTTTCCGCATTCTAGAACACATAAATCCACACCAGATGTGTGTGAGAGGGGATGAACTCCTGTCAGACAGCAAAAAGCTACATCAGAGCCTCTTTACATCTCCAGTTGCTTCTGAGGATGCTTTTGCATGGGCTGGTACCAGCTGGTGGTTCCACTCACGGGGCCCTGGGGGAGCAGCTCTGTGTCCGGATATGGTCAAGGGCTGACCTCCCTTTTCACATTTCACCCCCGAGGACTTGCGAGCGTCTTTCCTAAATATGATATGCCAAAGGTGTATTTCACTGCAGGTTGTGCCCTTTGGGATTCAATCTCCTAGAATTAAAGTAGCAGTAAATATAAAAAGTCAAATACAGAAATAGAAGCAATATGAACCTTTTAACCAAAGTGAAGAAGATACCATAGTCTTGCCTTGACAAGACTTGCATGGTAATTTCATACATCATTCTGCTCTGAATAATTACTAATGAATATTATGAATAGATTTTGATAATTTTTTTAAACATTTTTTTTAAAACTCTTTCTCCATTTCATAGATTTTTCTCTTATTGTTATAGGCTGCAAAATTCTTGAGGGATTCCTTCCACTGTAAAGATTTTTTTGTCAGAGGAACATGTGTCTTTAATTTCCAGAACATTATATGCAGATATATTGCCAAGCATGGGATTTTTTTCACAATAGATAATAGCTAAAAAAAGAAGAAAGTGCTTCAGCCTTAAAATTAAATCGTTCCAGCCAGTAAGAACACCAACAGGAGCTCATTTGTGCTATTTATTAGATGTTACTAGTACCAAATGGCTGGCAAAGATTCCACAGAAAAATGTTCCCTAAACATAGCAAATGTTAATGATGATTTTGCTGAAAACTGAATATATTTAGATATAATGCTCAGTGAAGGTAATAGTTCTGTTTACTATAGGATACACTTAATCAAACAAAAGTACTCCAGAAACACTCTTGGAGTGCCTTTATTTGGCTGAGTCCAGCTGGGAAATCCACATATGTTAGGAATAAGATTTGCAGTTAATTGGCAAAAGCTGAAAAGATTTGAGAAAGGTTCTTCTGCACAGGAGGACATAATCCACATCCACAGAAAGACATATTTGACACACAGATGCAGCTCCATCCTGAAGACAGTCTCCTGCTGACTATTTCCAGCAGAGCTGGAGCTGAGGCATCTTCTGTTGTCACACAACCACCCAATTGCTTGAAGCCCTTCAGGACTGAGACTGTTCCTCCTGCACATGAGGACATGCAAGAAGTGGCACTGCCAAGGAACCTCTCACAGCAGCTGAATCACTTTTTTAACATAAAACTTCTAAACAAAACAGACTCTAAGTAAAATAGCATTTACTGGAGTCACTAGCTTATCCCAGAGACAGCAGAAAGTTGCTAAATAGCTCTAACCCAAGAGGATGTTTACAGTTTAAGATTTGTTCTGTGCTTATGGTACAATCTGTGCCATATGTTGTCATACTTACAGTTTTCCCTGTGAAATGTTTTTAATAAAAGATGCAAAGCACATGGAACTTACATGTCTTGCCCTTTTGTTACAGTAGGATCATCCTTCTGGGGCAATCTGTAACCCTTGAATTTTTTATCTGATTTCTGGCAGTAGAGAAAAGTTGCACATGATGAACCTGAACTACTGAAACCTGATCTGATAGAATGGAGAATGCATGGAATATGGAACATAATTTGTTTTCTCATGACAGTCTGTATTCATCTTGGGAGAAAACCTCCTTCAGAGACTGTTTCCAGCAGATAGCCTGGGACACTCTGGAGGGAGAATTTCAGTAAAAAAAGCAGCATACTTTGTGTTATTAATCCTACTGAAATTGCAGTAGCAGTAGTGCATGAGCGAGCATAACTTGCCACCATCACTCTGAAGTAAAGCCGAAACTGTCAGTCACCACAGAAGGGCTTTTACATTCTTCCGAGCCTTCTAGAAGGGGCTGAGTGTTGATGCTTTGGCATACAGTGGAAGATCAGGGAGTAAGCCACAAAGGCACAGGGAAAAAAAGATCTGAAATGAAATAATGTCAGATTGACTAAGGAACCACTTTTCTTGTATTTCTGAGTGAGATTTCACTTCCACAATATAGCAAATACTTCAAAATCCTTCTTATGTCTGAAGAAATGCTTTTTCTTTACTGACAGAGGTGTATTTCTGCTGGTCCTTTCTATTGGTTAGTGTGTTCGCAAGAGGTATCTATGAAGCAAAAATAATGGGAAACTGAGGGAGTTCTGATTTTTACACCAATTTCTAATAATTATCTTGTAGGATGTTTTCAAAATCATAGGGGAATAGGGAAGCTGCACTTTTGATTCACTGGAGGGAATAACAGGGCAGCAATTACCTTTAAAAAGTGGGAGTGAGTAAATTAGGCATACAATTCAGGACAAATAAACATGGAAATATTCTGCTGTTTTTTTAAAGTGATTTTCAGACTATCCCCATGGGGAGTATTGATCATTGGATTGGTGCTGTTCAATGGCAAAAGTTTCTACCCAACTTCTACTGTCTTGCTGTTGTACCTGAGGATGGTTCGTCATCCAGAAAATAAAGAAATGTCCCTTGCAGTGGCCAGACTTACAATGTTCCATTTGATATTTTGGCTTACACTTTTGCTGAGCCTGCCATTGCTGTTTATACATCACATCTTTGTGCAGAGGCTGCTTCCTCCACACCCTCCTCGCCCAGAAAGAAATGGGAGCCTGAAATGACATTGCTTTATTTCAAGTATCACTGACCATAATCAGTAGGCAAGAAAGAGAACCTTTACTCTCTGGTAACATGGAGTCAGCATTGCTTGGCTCAATGCACAGTGCAGCAACAAACTTGATAACTGTTATTCCTTTTAATTTTATCACAGTCTATTCTTAACTCTCTCTTGAAAGTGTACATATATTTTTTGAGGAATTTCACTAAAAATAGATCAAGGGTGCTAATGTGGCTGTAAAGAAAATACATCTGGCATCTTTGAAGTAAGTTGTTTAATGATTTCACTGAAATCAAAACAGCTTACTACTTGTTAATTAAGCATCTTCATCTGGCGGGTCACAGCCTATAGAATTAAAACTGTGAATAGTAAAACGAAGGAAACATAAAAGAGTTTCTTTTGATCTGGACATTTTCCCCACTAGAATGAGATCACAAATGCTTCATTATGTTTTATAAACTGATGGAAGTTCAAAGCTAACATGACGCAGAAATTGGTTGTCCTTGTTGGACTAAATATCTATTATTCAATCAGATATAGTTATTGGTTATGATAATTCCATAAGAGTGCAATAGTGGATAAAAACAGAAAGTATGGTAATCACAGACAGTCACAAAAATATATAGACTTTCCTTGGAGCACCATTACTACTGGTGGAAATAAAATTCAGCATTTTACTATGGAATGCCAGAAACAAAATAAGAAGCAAGACATTGGGAACATTTAAAAAGATGCAAGATTCATTTAATATGCAGATGTGCCCAGCCGATTGCCTAAAGACCAGGGATGTGCCTCTACTTATTGGCAGATAGCAACAAAAGCCCATCATTGACTGTTCCAGTCAAACACCTCTGCAAAAGCTGCCTGAAGAGAGGAGCTGGGGACTCAGGAGCAAAGCAAAGCAAAGCAAACCTTATGGAATGGGGTCCCTTGCTCCGAGTGCAGGAACCGTCCATGGCCAAGGTCCGGCTGCCAAACTGCCCAAATTCTGAGATCTGAGAGAAATGAGTAAATAATAAGGAATTAGTCAGGATTATATTTCATTTGATGTAAAAATGTATTCTTCACTGCTCATATACATCTTCAAAAACTGGGTGCTGCTGAAAATGCCTTTCAGTTTTGTAGCAGGAAATTTGTAAAAGCTCTTAAAAACATAACACATATGCGAGTGCTGCTTTGAATCCTAAATGCAGACTCTACATCTTCAGCAACTCTTTGATATTGTGTTATTCTCTGGACTTGTGGGGAGGATTTTCTTCACATCAATCCATTCTTCGTTTTACGTAGGGAAAAATGTGAATGAGCTCTGAATATATATATATGTAACTGCATATGATGGTTAAAGGAAATACATAGGAACCACTCTTTGGTAAGCAAACAATGTTTTTAAATTAACATCTGGTATAAATGAATATGACACAAATCACATATAGCCTGAATGAGCTTTTCCTTACTGTACAAAAGGTATTGATATATAGTGTAAAACAGCATGGAGAATAGCCAGCATTTCTCCATTTGTCTTGAGACCTTTCCTTTGATGTTACAGCTTCCAAACTTTTCACAGCTAAGAGTTGTCGTAGCCATTTTTGGAAACATTATTATAAAAAATTATTAATAATATGGAACAATAATTAATTTGATTGGATGCTGTGATACAGCAGCCTGGAAAGTTTAATTGTGATACCCATAGGAGAGCAACTGTTTCAGAAATTTCAACAGAAACAAACTGGTTTGAGAGTTAAATCAGATAAAAGACAGAAATAGTAGTGTGCTTTTTCATTTCCTCCCATTTCCAGTGCTAGTACTAAAAAATACCTCCAAGAATATTCCTGCATAAGCCACCATATCACAATGATGTCAAACCTTATTGCACAGAAAAAGGAGAAGAATGTAAGTCAAAGAGTAAGTGCTTTCCTGAAATTGAGTCAAACAACTTCCCCATGAAGGTATGTTGCTGTCGTACTTCTATGGTAAAGTTGGTTGCTTTCATTATCCCTGCTGGGAATAAAGGCTATTAACACTCTTAAAATAATTCTGCCCCTGCAAGTATTTCTGTAAGAGAAACAAGGCAGACTGTAAGCTGTCTAGAATGGATAGTAGCTTTAACGAGCAAATCATGACAGACAAGAGATTTAGGCATGAGACTAACAAACAAGCAGCTACGGGGACTTAGTTTCATTCTAGTCTGTTGTATTTCTGCTTTTGGATGACTAGAGGTGCATTTCGAAGAGCTACTGACAGAAGCACACAGCTGAAGAGACATAGAAACCATTCCCAAGCTTGTATCGAATGACAATTTTTTTAAAAGAAAAGTTCTACCAACATTTTCCCAGTTATAAACTGGGTCTTTTGTATAAGCACTGCATGTCCACTGAACACCTAACGCATGCCTGTGATTAGAAGATGTAAAAATTCCTCAAAATTTGGGTTTGCTTAGAAATGGGAAGCAAGGAACCAAGGTTCTAAGTTTGCCCAGGTGCTTGGTACTTATCTTTGAGGGCTGATTCCTGGCCTTACTAGCTGCAATGAGCTCTTAGTGACTGAAAAAAAAGCACAGAGATATTTCCATTTTGTCTGGTTTTCTCCAGTTCACAAGCCCTCCAGGTCTGAAAGTCTATTTGAAATTGTGAGGAAGGCAAAGAAGCTTTTCAGATTCAAGCAAACTGTCCTTCCTTGAGAAAAACTCTCCCACCACGACTGATGATGCAAGGGACAGACTATCCTGTGCCAAGGAAGAGCAAAGGGCTGCACAAATGCTTCCAGCTTTTCTTGATCCTCAAGGCAGGAAGAAAAGTTTTAGTTTTTTGCTTACCATGGCTGGTTGTGCCTGGGGCACACAGCATGTCTTTGGTGGGGCAGGGCAGTTTCTCAAGGGTGAAACAGAGTTCATCAGGGAAATGAGTGTTCATGGCTCTCACCAGCACTTTTACTGGACATATCTCAGTAGTCTGACAGGTGGGCATTTGGCTCTCCACACAATTTTCTGTGTTTTTTTGCAGCACTGTCATTCCTTTAATCCAATTTTGTGCCCTGGTAAGAAAGACACAGGAGATGGATGTGCCTGAGCTACTAACACTGAAAGGGGCATTAAATACAATTTTACTAAAATTAGGGTTTGTTCTGTGCAAGCACAGCTTTACAAGAGTTCTTTGTCCCGTGTATGAAACATGGTCTCAAAGCAAATAAAGGCAAATGAGCTAAGTCTGATGTACAATGAGTGTTTAAGAACAGTAAAGTAGAATAACAAATCAGTAATTTCTTCCAGGGTATTGGCTGTGAGTCTGGGATTTCCTGTGTACCTTCTATAAAGTTCCACTGTTTGACATGTGAGTAAAATTTTTGTCTACTTTTATCAGCTTCAATCATTTAACCTCTTCTCTTTTATGAGATCAGTATACTCAGTGAGAAGGGTTTCATCTAATGAGTTCAATATAATTGAAAGGCTATTCAACATCCTTTTTCTTGAGCATATGCTCCAATGAGTCAACCCCCACTCATCATTTGGTTTCACAGAGTCTAAGATTTTGTTAAGAACTACAAACTCCCTGATTGTTTAAAAGAATCCAAATATAGCATCTTTTAATGTTTTCGTACCTAGAGAATAAAACAGCTGTCAGCAATATGTTCTTCTGTTCATATGAACATTAAGTCTGTTGTTTCTAATTTAAAAAATACAGCCATAGTCAATAATCACCCGCAGACAGGTGTGCAGTCCAAATATAAATTTTATATTTGCCAGCACATATGCAAATCAAATATGAAGATGGTAATACTAAATTTTACACAGTGGAACAGTAAGCTCTAAAATTAATATCAAATGCCTTGACACTGTCAGATGGTTACCAGGTGCCTTACCCTATGAATTTCACATTATTGAGGACGTATTTAAGAAACGTGATTTGTGGTGCAATATGTCACTGAAATTGCCAAATTCAGACGTTGAATTATGCAGGGTAAAATTTCTCATTCTGGACAGTTTTAAATGGCCTAATGCAGGCATATTTTTGTCCCATGGGCTCTGTGAGCACTTAATACAGACATTTTGAAGTAGGCAAGCTGAGGATCCCTGAACAGGGTCAAAGAGTAAAAAGGTGTGCACCCCTGTTTATGGCCAGGTTGAGTAGACCCACAATTGCCTACAGTTCTGAATAAAACAAAATCTCCACTTCAGAAACTAGTTACAGACTTTTATTTCACATACAGTGAGCAGAAAAGTATCTGGTAAAGTCCTGGCCATGTTGATGTCACTGGCAAAACTCCTATAGAGTTTTAACAAACTCCTGTCCACTGACTCTAAAAGTAACTATTATAATATCGAAAAATGTTTTAGATAGAGAGTGAGCACAGGAATAGGAGTTGCCTCATTTAATATAACACATTGTGTGAATTAAAACTTACTTTTATCTTTGTTTCTTTTCAACTAAGAATAATGTCTGAGGATATGTGGAAGAAATTGCGTAGAGCCTCGAAGTAAAGTTACTGAAGTTCCCATTGAGTTTCTTTTCCCATGAAATTGTGCACAAACGTTATTTTTAAAGAAGGAAGGGAGGGTAAGTTGAGGAATGAAACGAAACATTCTAAGATATTTCTGTATGAGGGTATTATTTCATTTAGCCAGGAATAGTGGGCATGCCAGACAAAAGGAGTATATTTTGACATGAGGGCACCATAGCTGCAACCACAAACATTCACACTCTCACTTTGCTCACAGCCCCCTTTTTTTTAAAGTTTCTGTCCATGCCTGGAATTCATTACATGTCTGCACATTTCTTATACAGCACACTTCTTACATGATTGTGGGGCTGGGAATCGCCACCATGTGTTCTTCCATCTCTGAGCACTGGGAACACACTCGCTGCTCGCAGTGGGCAGGAGCACCTTCCATGAGCAACACCATCAAAAACCATTGCAGAGACACAATAAACACAGCCATTTGCTGATAGCAGTTTATTGCTTTGAAGGAAATGCCTGAGACGGGTAGTGACCCAGAAACCTCTATTATTGGCCTATGATTTTTAATTTAATAAAATTTTGATGAGCCCAAGTTAATCTTGAGTAATGTACTGGTATGGAAACAATCTAGTTCAAAGGATGATTAATCTGTTCCAGTGTGATAAATGTTAAGCAAGGATAATTAATTCCAGACTTTTAGATTCAAGAACTTAAGCTTCTGCATGGCTAATCAAATACATAAAATGGTAAGATAATGCAGGAAGTCTGATCACATCTCACACGCCCCACCAGAAGCCTCATCTATCATAAAAGAAATCTTATTCTTGAAGCAACTTGACAGCACAGTCAGACATTGCACCTAAAATCATCCACATTTAGCCATCCATCCAAAACTGGTTGGGCACTCGCCTTGGAAGGACTTCTGTAATCCACATGCTCTTTCACACGACTTTGCAAGTGTATGTGAGTCTTCATTTTGATCTCCAGTTGGAAGTACTCAATTTATATCATTCTAGATCAAAGTAGATGTCAGATCACTAAAATCTGGAATCAAACCTGGCAACCTTGGACATAACTCTAAATAATTCATCCATGTTTAGTGTACAGTTCTTAGATGCATCCCTTCATATTTTGGGGAAGTGAAGTCTGACATGCATAATGAAGTATGAGGTTCACTACTATAAACTAATATTTATCCAGGAGGTAATAGTTACACTAAAGTACACTTTTCCCATGTTTAAGTAAATTATACTGTGAGGTTAGTAAGATTTTAAAACATAAGGTTTGGGGAAAAAAAAAGGGAAACCCAGAAAATTTAGGATGGTCCTGAATAAGTAAGGAGAATGGTAGAGAATACATTGTGCGGGGGCAATTGCCGTTGTAGTCTTCTTGTAAGATCCAAGTTACTTGTGCCAGAGACAAATAGGAAAATTTTCACCAGAGAATAATGATTGAGTTCACCCTGAGGAAGTTTTGGCATGACTACCTTGTTTCCGATACTTGATTGGCCAAATTACAGCTGTCACTGAAATGTGCCATTTTTAAGAAAAATGAAATGGTTATTCGAAACAAACTCTTCACTGTAGAGTCATATAAATCCTGGGAAGTACATCATCCAGAGTTTCTGAACCTTCCACAGCTAATGTAAATAGCAAGATGTAAAACAAAGACAAAATGGAATTGAGCAACAAGTCTTGGGGCTATATTGCATCTTCACTTGGACTAGAATATTCAGGCTTTAGACTCTAATGTGTGCAAAGGTAACTCTAATGTAACTCTGATCTAGCTTCCAAAATAAGTTTTAGAAAATTATTAAAAACTGGTGTTTTCTGCCTGGAAAAATTTTAGAAGGAAGGAAACCACTTCAAGGGTTTCCGTGTTGTTCAAAGAAAGCACAACCACATCCCCAGTGTGTCCTTTAGAAACTTTGGAGAGTGATTAGATCAAGTAAATGCGAGTTTGCCAATGAGAAAGATGCTTAGAGGCTTGTAAGAAACTGTGCTTGGGCACTTGAAGCTGTTCTACTTTGTCTGACTGTTCAAAAAACACCTTCACAGAAAGAGGCACTGTTTTTCCGTTATGTGGTACTGAAAAGTGCTCCAAAGTGGGCAGAGTTGGATGGATGGAAGAAAGTTCCTATTTTAGTTTATTAAATACAGGGAGAAGATGAAATTAAAAATTTTATATTCACCATTTAAAGCCAGATATAATGGTAAGAACTGAGAAATTATTAGGCTACTAGAAAGAAACAAGACTTATTTTATAAAATTTGGCCTATTTCCAGATATTAACTTGGGTTAACTGAAGCCAGAAGAGCTAAAACATAGCAAGCAGTATTTTATAAAAATTAGGAACTGCAGTTGGTACCACTGTACCCTAGCAGATGGGAGTATTGCTTGAACACACTAAGTTCATGGGTGGAACCATGCCAAGAATGCTATCAACAGGCAGTACCTAGGAGGAGTCAAAGAATATCTTCCACTACACAGCAGCATGGAGTTTTTGTTTCTGTTACTGCGATTTATTTCATTCTGTTGAGCTTCTTTTTGTTTTAAATCTTGGGATGATGGGTCTATTAGAAACATGCCACCGGAAGATTTCCTCTCCATTATTATATGTGCATGCTGAAAGAGAAATCATCAAGGCTGCCACTTCTGAATGTTCCTGTCTGGGGAAATCTCCCATGAAATACAAGTATGCAAAGAAATATATAAATGTCTATTCCTGCATCACACATGCTTCATAATATGTTGGTGCTTAAGTATAAATGCATTGAGTTACTAAGGGCTGGAATGACATCAGTAAATGCCAGAACAAGATTTGAACACTCACGGAACTTGAATTCCATTTTTGTCTATTCATAAATAACCACATGAAATTTCTCCTGAACCACAATCTTAATAAAACAAGACTTAATAAAAGTAGGAAATTTATTTAAAATGGAAAGAAGCTGGATTGTTTTTCCCACTCTTGCAAAGCATTTGCACAAATACTTGAAAGTTCCTAAGTTTGGCTCTTTCTTCAGATTTCTTCTGATTTTTTCCTCTAGAAAGAGACTGGAATGTTGATACAAACCAGTTTGTGTTTTGCAGCATATTAATATACTGATTTTTTCAAGGAGAGAGAAGAATAGGAAACCTTACTGTGGAGGAACAGCCAATGTCCTGTGAACAACCTGAAATGCCAACTAAGCATTTTTGCACTTCAAAAATGTCTTTGACTTTTATAAACAGCCATGATGGTAAAATTGAGGCTGTTAAAAATACATGGTTTACTTCAGTAGTTTATAATTCACAGTGGCATTTAGTGGGTGGAGTTGTAAATTAGTAAGTGGACTGCTGCCACAGCAGAGTAGGCTGCCACTCTGCAAAGGAGAGTCTTTGCTAAGAATAGGAATGTGGTCACGATGATAATGAACAAGGGCTCCACATGTCTGAAATGTTGATGGGAGATTGGGAGATGGTTGTTGGATGTTTAACAGCTGCTCTAGAAATTAGATGTTATCAAAGATCTATTTGAAAGATTGAACTGGATGAAAAGTATGCAAAATTTAATCAGTAAGACCTGGTTTCAATTTTTAGTAGCACTACCGAACGGCAGAGTGGCATATGAAATATTTCTGTTGTCAATAAATTGGAAGGTACAGTTTTATGGCCAACAAAATGTTATGTTTATTCTGCTGCAAGAGGGAGGCAGGATTGCAGCAGTCTCTACACATAAAAGGATCTTTTTCCCTATTGCTTTTAAATGAAGTAGACTAATCTGCTGTGGAAGCATTACAATATGTTAATCAGGTATTTGATCTGGTCTGTAAAACACTCAAATGAAAATGCCAGCTACTTCCTGGAAACTACATTAATGTTCCAAATAAATCCAGCATTTTAAAGGTACTAGATTTTTGGATGGGGAGATGATTTACTTATCACTAGGATGATTTGCCTTTGGATTCTTAGTAGCTGTAACAGCCTTACTCAAAGGTTGCAAGCCAAGAACATTATATCAGAAATCCTGAGTGAAGGGTGCAGATAGATATGGATGGCAATATAAAACATGCCACCTTCAACTTTTGGAAGCTTTTCTACCAAGTGACAGCAGCTGTATGATTGCTGTTCAGCAAGAAGTAGACGGGAAAATATTCTGAATCCAAATGCACGACCTGCGTGACTGCAATAATTTTGTGGTTTTGACTGCTTAAATTCCCAATCAGTGGACATCAACACAGTGCTCTCACTTTTCTGGCCTTAAGAAACATGTTTGAGCTATGTCAGCCTTAAAGTGATCCACAGGAAACTTTCACTGAAAAAAGAAAAAAAAAAAAAAGTCTGTATGAAATCATTGTATCTACTTTACACACCACACAACCCTTTCCTATGGGACCCTGCTTTGATCCCTGTTTGTGCTGGCCAGCTCTAGGCCCCCAGTGCAGAAAGGGCTCCACACAGGTGTTACACTGCTAAACAGCTCATCAGTGGAGGAAAGCAGGTCACTTCTCTTGTAGGAAAATCACCAACAAAGTGATTTTGTCACAAAAAGTCTAACCTGGCTGTTTTCTGAGTCAGAACACTGGATACATTTCTAGCAGAAGACATTTTAAGCTGCAGTCCCTCCCTAAACTTTCCCAGATACCCAAATGTTGATTTAATTCACTGTCAAATGGACAAAAGAACTTCTCAAAAGGATTGCTGTGCTAGTAACCTATCACACTCCACTGAGGACTCATCCGTATGGAACTCAGTGATTGCTGTGTATCTTCTATAAAGATATCCCTTACAGAGGCAAGTGTCTGGTGCAAAATTATTGAGAAACTCTGCTCTTACTGGAAAGACTCCATCTACAGGAGAATTTATAGCAGCATTTGTGACATAGATAGGAAACAGAAAAAAATCTTTTATCAAACATAAGCCACTAATAAACTACATGACAGACAGGATTAAAGAGGTAGGGTATGCCTTTTGGTTTAATTTCTGTGTTCCCACACATTAACAAATCTAAACCATATAAGATCACAGTAGGGAGTAGGAAGTCCAGGTCAGCTCTTTAAGATCTGACAGTTTCAGTACTCTACATGCTTACAATTTAACCTGATTAAAGCCATGAAATTATAATTGAATATAGAAAGTGAATCTGTCAATCTCAAATCACTTCATTTCTTCTAACTCTGAAATCCTGTCCCACAATGAAATGCATGCAGCATTTCAAGGGGCATGGCAAGGGGCACCCTACACATTTAAACATGGCATCATCTCTGAATCACATTTTAGACTGTGGGTTTGAAAGCTACCAGCAACAGTGGGATCTGTTTCCTGGAGCCCAACTCTTCCTGCCCAGCTGATGCCTGCCTGGCCAGCTTGTAGCATGTTTCTCATGAGGGATTTTGAGCACACTCATCCTTAGCCTAACAGCTCATTAAATCCTGCCTACCTTCTGTGTGTGCTGGCCACTCAACTGCTGAAGTATCCTTTTAAATCATGCATATCCTGCTGGCAGCCGCTCTTCACCCAGCTATCAATGACTGAACTGATTTAAAACTGAGTGAAACCAAGTGATCTTTGTGACTAGAAGCCCTATTTCTACAATGCGAAAAGATCTCCAGACAAACAAAAAGGTAATGGAGAGCAATAAAAAGAAACAAAACAAACTAAAAAGGAAAAAAAAAATCTAATTTCCTGGATAGTAAAATATAGCCCAAAATCAAGTTGCTGTTCATTTTGTATCACGTCTCAATGAAAAGCAGACAGTTCTTCATTATGAGCTTTGGAAAATCACTCAAGGACTGGATTGAACAATTTATTTCTGAACTCTTTCCTCCATATATGATGACTTTCAAAAAAGTTTTGGTATTTCGTAAGTAGCTCAATCAGAACTAAATGAGTACAAATATTTGTGTGTGTGGGTGTAATGCAACACGTCCGAATTTAAAAGAAATATTTGCTACTAACATGCCGTAAATAATAAATGATAAATTTATTTTTAAAAGTGCACAGAAGCAGATCATTAGCCCGTGTCAGTATTTGTTAGGACCGATAAATATTTGCCAAAAAAAAAAAAAGTCAGTATTCAACACGTTACTAATAACTAACAATGAAATAGAACGGGTATTGTCCATGCCTGAACTAACTTACCTTTTCGGTCAAAAAATATATATTGTTTAAGTACACATTGTAAATCACATATATTTAACTGAATGTACTACTTTTCTAAAAGCAGATCACAGAATATATCTACAAAACCAATTAGAATTTAAAATTGAAACTAAATTCAGAATTGTTTTTTGTATTAGTCTCATATCAGCTGAATATTTACATGCGTTTTACCTGAGGGACAAGTCAGTCTTACTCAACAGCACCTCTTGAACTCAGACAAAAACTTAAATATCTTACTTGTGTCACCAGGTTCTTTCAGTGCACTCATAGTTAAACTATACCTGTATCTAAAATATTTTCCTACTTATGAATTATTACTATAGTATATTCCTGAGAATAATGAGATATAGAGGAAAAAGGCTGCATGGTATAGCCTTGTGGTGGCAACTCTCCCATGTAGTGCAGCAGTGTGTGCTATATTGGTGCTAAACTGCAGGGGAAAAAAGGGAAGGCACTTAATGATCTAAACTTTTGCCTGTCTTAATAAGTTAGATATCATGGAATTGAAAAATAATCTGTGATCACCTGCATTCACCATGGACTAAAAGGACACATATAAGATTTTACAGCCCAGGACATTCAGAGGCCAATTTTGTGTGTGTACACCACACTTAGGCACCTGCCGCTACTGTCATGCACTCGGCCTTCGCACTGCTGGGCCATGGATAGCACAACTTTTTATATTGGTAATATCAGCTCAATTTACCACATGTGACCAGCCAGTAGGATATATAGTAATGACTGACCTGCTTTCTCCTGCCCATAACAGATGTTTTCCTAGGGAAGAATTAACATTAGAGAACTCAGTCTGGCAAAATAGTGTAAGGCCTCAACAGCTTCACCTCCAACAAGACTGGGAGCCAAATCCTGACAAGTTTCTTCACTATAAAATAGATTAAAGAATTCAGCCAAACATTGTTACATATGCATCTTTCAAAAACTGCACATAATTCTGGATGCTCTGGTTCTTGTTTTCTGACTTCTGTAGGCTGTTCTCCAGCTCTTTCAAATGTACTTCATGGTGCTTTTCATTCTAATGAAAATAGAGAAATGCAAAGAAACTTAGAAATAAAATATAAATCTAAGACAATTAGTACCTAATTTTTATAGTCTTATTTACCTGTAAAAGTTTTCAGAGACTTCGCAAAAGCAAACAGGCTCAAAAGGCCTCAAAAGATTGAAGCTTTTATTTATGTTCAGTCAGGACCAAACTGAACATATTGGATAGACTTAAAATCAAAAAAAGTCCTATAATAATTTTAAATCCAGATTATTGTAATCAGCTCAGAAAAAAATATGTACTACTACATTGTTACGGAATTGTTATGCATGAAATCAAATCTAGATATGCTCACTGAACATGACTGATCTGGAAATTAAAACTTCATATATATTTTTTGATTTTTGTCTTGCTGGGAAAACTGGACTGAGTAAGAGTTGTAAATTCAATATTATTCAAGTGATTTATTTAGACTGGGCATCTGTCAGGTGAATGGGAAATGTCAATGTATAAAGTATATTGTCAAGTTGAATTAATTTACTGTTCTGAAAAGTTTGTATTCACCTGTATTAGTTGTGTGTTTTCAGTAAAAGGAACTGTTTTGTAAATGGTGATGTGGTAAGTGATTTCTCAGGTCACAAAGAGCATTATTTACTCACATGGTGAAATAAGCAGAGGAACTGTTTTCTTTCTTCTTGCTTCTTTCGCACTTCAGCTTCAAGAAGTAGCACTTTTGTCTGAAAGACTTTTTCTTTGTATGAAATTTTTTCCTGTTCTTCAGCCACCTATAAAAGTATTGAGAGAGAAATGATACATACATATTATATATCTATTATGTATATATCTACCCTTAAAGCCCAAATCAAATTATTTTCTTATACCTTGACATAAATAGTCCATTTCCTATTCTTTCATCAAATTCTTTACTTATTTCCCATGCACAGGAGTTAAACGAACCTGAGAAATATTCTGGCTAAATTTGAAAAATGTTTCAATTTTGGAAAAAATGTAGTACTAGTGGAATGGAACATTTTTAAGCCCATTTTTAAGTTAAGCTAAAATTTTGGTTTTTTCAAAACCAAAGAAATATCCTCAGACAGTATTGAAAAAGTCAGATCATTTATTTCAACATGATTAATCTGAAATTACAACTTCATACATTTTTTCTGATTAAACTAATATAATTCACTACAATCTAAATTCCTACATTTCTTCTTGCATTTGATTTACTGTTTGCATCCTTTCTACAAATGACAAAATTCATCTTAATATAGAATGTAAACTCTTCCTCTAAAAAGAGAAGGATTTCAATAACAAAGCTTTTGTGAGCTTCTATACCAAAGAAAATAAAAGGTAAGATTAAGTTTTTGTTCAGAAACTTTTTGCCTTATGTGTGGGATTTAATACAAGGTGGTTAAAACATTCTGATTTGTCAAAAAACCCAAAAACCAACCAACCAACCAAACAACCCACCAAAAAAAAACCCCTTGGTCCACTGAAACTTATTATTAATTTCTGTAGGAGCCAAACTTGAAAAAGAAATTGAATTGTTCAATCCATATTTAAAACACGTGGAAATACATAGTAACTTTTTTGTATTGCTCCCTCTATGCAAAATAGTCTTTTCCCATCATTTTTTCTCAAGCACATAGTTTTCATGCTGTTTTAAAATGGCAAACAAGATTGAGAGGTGCATTAAATCACCAATACCAATTTTCTCCCGTCTTCCAAAGCAGATTCCAGTTGTCTGGTTAATGCATTGTATTCTGCAATTTTCTCTTCAAGCTGCAATTTACTGCACTGAAGACTCTCATCTTCTTTTCTGAGCTGACAAACAAGTACTTCATTCTGGAATTCCATCTCTCCTAATTGCCTTTACACAAAACAGATTAATGCATTATAATCCACTACAGCAGAAAGGTGTAGGAATTAATTTCATTCAGATTTTTAAAGTTACCTTTTAAGATGTTCATATTTCTTCTGAATGTTATAGTTCTCTTCTTCTAAGCAAAGATTGCCCATAGAAGTTACACTATGGTTATCCTGTGAAAGCGACAATTTGTTTCTAGTTGAAGAGACCTGTATACAGGATCTTACCAGAGTAAAGTAAGCCTGCCTAAAATCAAACAATTTAATGGTAATTTCAGGTAAAGGCGCTGCTATATTCAGTCTAATGCTATATTATATTCAAGTAAAGGTTATATTGTACATAAAATTAATAAAATACAGCCAGAGTAGAAGACTAACATTTTGTGTGAACAATTTAGGCTGAAAACCTGCTATGTAATGAAGTCCACTCCATATGCTACTCATGCAGCCTTGTGTATTAGGAGCTGGTCAGGTCTACCTACCTCCCAGCAAAAGAAGGCTCCCTCACACTACAGTCACAGGAAGCATGAAAAGAACACTGCATATATATATGGTTATCATAGAAAAACAGTGCAGCACTGGCAAAGAATTTTAGAAATAAGTGAATATCAAAAACAGCAATCAAGTTCATGAATAAAGATGTATCAGCAGCAGAAGCTGAAGGATCCAGAAGCCCAGCATCCGGCATGCTAAACTTTTACATGTTTTCTTTCAAATCTCAGTAGCAATGAGATTATTGCTCCTTCTACCACCCATCAAGAGCATGCTAGCAATAAACAGACACATCAATAGCCTGCTGGCACCATCATTTAAATAGGTGACCACCACCATTCATTGGACTAACCTTAAGCAGTCCCATCCAGCAAACTGAGCTAATCTGCCTGATTTTATTTGTAAGAATTACAAGCTGTTCAGGTAGCAGACTGGTAGTAGCAGAAATTAGTCCAGCAGAACCCAGTAGAGGTTTTCTGCAGAGGGAGCAATTGGTCCAAGATGAATTTTCCTAAATTCTGGTCATAGAGTCAAAAGTAAATGACATCACCAAGACTTAATTCTGAAATTTAACTACTGTTCCACCAGACTAGTGAATATATTCCCAATCATTTCACTGTACTTGAGAGTTTCTTTTGCATTTTTTCAGGAAAACATGTAGTTAGATTAAAATTACAAACATCATTTTATATGATGTATAAATTTTGCACCCCAAAATTAATTATTGCTTAAGTACTTTGCCAAAAAATGATGGACTTAAGAGTTTATGAACATTTCTGGAACAATTAAAAATCAAGAGTTATGATTTTTATAAGCATATAAAGTCTATAGGAGCACAGAGACTCACTGTCCATCAGCTGTAGTTTTCCCACAGACACAGGAAGATGATTAAGCCACTTTCCCACCCTACTAACTTAAAAACCTTTGTTACTTGTGTTTTTCTAATTCAAAAGTACATTAAAAAATTACAAAAGACAGTAACAAAAAAACCCCAAACCTACCCTACCATTGAAATTGATGTCACAGAAAAAAAGAGCCGAGGAAAATTCACATTCAGGCTTTAGAGAAAATACAAGCATTAGTGTTAAATACAGATAAAAATAGAAATTATCCTATTAAACCATATTTTAAAAATATTTAATCAACCAAAACATTACAATAATTAAAATGTTATACACCATCAAGAATATAATTTATCTAATTAAATATTTTATGGTTTATAAATTAGCCATTAAAAACAAAACTAATGTAGAATTAAATTATTCTACTAGATACAAACAATATCTAGCATTTATTTCCAGGGAAGAATTCTGCAATACATCTCAGGACATAAGTATTCAAAAAGATCAAAAATATACTTACTCTAAAAGTAACAAGTCTTACCATATAATGAATGCACATAAATATAGTTGGCAAGAAGTTGTATTTGCATTATGCTATTTCTACAGAAAAAGATTTTGATTTATGAAGAAAATAACAAAGGAAACCTCACCACTGTCTCACACGCCAATAGGAAAAAATGTCCCAGAGACTTTTTTCCACATAATTTTCTCTTTTATCTTTAGAAATCAGCATGTTCTAACCACCTGAGCCTCCAGCTCCCTAGAGGTTTTGCATTTCTCTGCACGGATCCTTTCCCAGGACATAAACTTTTGCTGCTTTTCCTCAGCTGCTTTCAGCAAGTCACAAACATGTTCTAACTTCTTTAACTCAGCCTCCATTTTGCCCCTCACCTACAAAGTAGCATCACAGGAGAAAAATGTAAATGTAAAACCATAAATTAGTTGTTGTAATACTTAATGGATTTTCCTGTAAGCAATAAAGCTAAAATTCTACACAAGTTACATATCACCTATTTTATAAAGTACTGACAGAGATTCAAGTTCTTTTCTGATGCTTAAGAATGTGCTGTGTTTCCGCGTTGAGCTCCATCTGCTGAAAAACATATAACTCATCTCTGTATGGATTCTCAATTCTAACTGTTAGTTAAAGAAAAAGCTCTTACAGTAGGTTTGCTTCCATACACAACTTTCACTACTGTTCTGTCAAAAAGTTAGTTTCAAAATCATCAACAATAAAATCACACTTTTTAAAGTGATAAAAGAATTCTGGAATTCTAAAATAGAAGCCCAACCACCTTGCCATTGCACTAGGAATCATTGCTCTCTTGTTTGCAATTGTGTAGTATCCAAAAACCACCTGCTTTAGATAGCAGTTAGTAAAACTCTCAGAAATTTAAAAACAAGAGACAGTACCTTATGACTTCTAATAAGATCACAAGAATGTTGAAAGTATCAGTATCCCACAGAATTGTTTGGAAACATTCTTTATTACTGCAAAACTTACCTTATCTACTTCTAAGCATTTGTTTTCTGCTATTTTTTTGTTTTCATTTAAGACTGCTTCATATCTGGATTTCAATTCTTCTACTGCAATTTGTCTTTTTTGTACCTAGGACAAAATACATTTTTCACATACATTTGCAAGGTCATTTATTTTAATATAGAAAAGATATAATCATTAGTATGAAGCATAAAGGAAAACCATTGATTACTAAATAGTATTTAATATTTGTTATTTGAAGGTATTTATTGTCATTATCCTACTTGTCACAGCAAGTATAAAAGTGTTACCAGATAAAGAGCACTGTCATATCAGCAGTGTGTTATCAACAATGGAGAATGATCTACAGCTGTGCTATAGATGCAGCCAGTGTGACTCACACCTCTCTCCCCAGGTAAAAGTACCACTGCCGCTTCCCATCTGGAGTTACCACAGCTATGAGCTAGGGAAGTTCACTCTACTCACTGTTTAAGACTGGCTGTTACCTGGAGCTACATCTACCATCTTAAAGCTGGCAACAACATTTTGATGATGCATTCCACAGACAAGGCTCACTGGCTCTACTTAGATTTTGTATCATGTCTTTCTTTTCTTTTCTCAATGATTTTTTTAAAAAAAAGTGAAGAATGTCAGTGAAATTGTGTCTATACTATAGCAGCAATGTATACATGTCTGAATCATGGTTCTGAAATTACTGAGTGAATAAAGCCAAATACAAAAAATTAATTGGTAAAAAGCCCATTTCAAGTTTAGTTTATTTGTTTCACTGGTATTTTCAATGTGGATTTACCTATTAAAATAAAAAACTCATATAACCCTATACTCATAACCCTAGCCTTAACATGTATTTCTTGAATTAACTTGAATTTCTTGAACTTACTTGAATATTGATATGCTCTTAGGAACATGAAAATAAAATGTGTCCAAGTAGAGGTAAAATATCATCGGTATATCCACTAAAGACATCAGACTCAAACTTACTTTTTAAATACACAGTTTACTAGGTACTAACCTGCTTTTCAGGAAGCAAATCTTGTCGAAGCAAATTTGCAGTTGTTGCCTTCAATGAGCTTCAGGTGGGCTTCACGCAATTCAGTACAAACTATGCGTACTTGTAACAGTGTGGAGACTAACATTTGATATGGTTTGTAACATCACTTTCTTCTTTCATACTCAATATTACAAAAATGTTACAATCACCATGACAACAAAATTAGTTTATTACAAACAAAACCTTTATAATTTCCTCAAAACTCCTTACAAATTTAAAAAAACATACTTGAAGATTTCAAACATGGTAAGTCACCTCATTTTTATGCTGTTCTACAAGTTTTTCCTGCAGCTTTGCTTTTTCTTGTAGATGTAGCAACTCATTTTCAACAGAAACTGTGCTGTTCTCCAATGCAGCAAGGGAAGCCTTGATCAAAACATAGAAGATATAAAAATTTTAAGAGTGTTATTAAAATAACACATTCTACAATATGATATTACCAACAAGTGACCTGCAGGCATTAGGAAGAGTGACATAAGTATTTTTTCTGTCAAACAAAAATGATAGTCCATAGCTCATTTGTCAGCTCAACATTTATATCAGAGGATAAATACAATACAAAACCTGTAAACTCTTTCAAAATTGAAATTAATAATTGAGGTAACTCAGTTCTTTAATTTGAAAGAAAGTTTAACAAACATAAAGAACAATTTCTACTTAAGCAATTGTGCAGTTACTGACAGTAAAATAAATAGCATCCAGATTAAGCAGATATATCATCAGACAACCCTGTTCCTAGTTTGTTATAAATTTCCACTGAAAAATTTTCAATGTCTCATTTACCCTTACTATTAAAAATAGATGGCGAACTTTATTCTACAGGTTTGATCCAAACTTTTTTCTACAGAAGGTCCAAAGAGAATTAATGTGGTTACTTCATTAATGTATGAAAAATGTAGAGCCATTCAACAATTATCGATAATCTCACCTCTAATTTTTTGTTTTCATGGTAAATCTTTTCATTTTCAGAGTTAACAGAATTTAGCTTTCCAAGAATTTCTTCCTCCAAGTTTCTTCTCCATTCCTCCCTTTTTTCCATGTCTTTCATCAGGTCTGTGATCTGACTTGTTAGACAGGCAAGAAATTCTCAATAATATACAATGCTTCCAAAATTCTCACCATGAAAATTAAATTGAACCTTAACACATTCTCCTTCATTGTTTATATGTGTATATACATATGCATATTTTAAAAAGGGGGAATGTATTTAAGCATCCAAAGAAAGGAGTATCTACTAAAATAAGAAACTCACTGAAAGACGAGAGTTTCTACTCCAAAAAAGGGGTTGTAGCTCAATTACAGAACACCAAATCGTAATTTCAGGAGAACACATGCATAAGTACACTGTACAATTGGATAAATGGTTGGATAATTTTATTCTGCTTTTCCTTACGTGAGTAAACTGTTCAAATGGACATCTGAGAGGAGCCCTTCTCTATCCTCTAGTGAGGCGAGACATTAGTGGAACAGAAATAATTTTGCCATCACTAGTCTGATGTAGGAACTAGAAGCTAAAGAACCTTTTTCTATTCTGTAAACACAAGGGTTAACACTCAAGCTGTTGAATCTTATTAAATAAGTGGTTATGTGGAGGCAGCATAGTAGCTGCCAGCAAGTTCAAGCTAATCAGAAGTATGCAGGGAATAGAGTATGTTCCTTACTGGTAAAGGGCAATAAAGTTTTAAAAGAAGTGAAATGCAGCAGAGAGGAGGCAAAAAATCTTAAATTGTTCTTATTTCTAACTTCTAAATTCTGCTCCGAATTTTAAAATATTAATAAATTCATTTACCTTGTCAACACTGAGTATGCATTATTGAATATCAACACTCTGTCACTACAGAAATAAATAAACAAAAAAGATACAGTCCAACTTACTTCTCAAGATCTTCTTTTTGAACTTCTAGCATTGTCTTTTCTTCAACTATTCTATCATGCTGGTTTTTCCACACATCAGCAGCTGACAATATCTCACACAGTTTGACTTCCTAGAGAACGTAGGAATTATAAATTATGTAACAAAAGAATGCCACTGAAGAATACCATTTAATTCTACAAATTTTTCTAAACACAAGAGCTATTTAATATAAGATGGTTTTATTGGAACTCCTTACAAAGCAAAATAAATTTTCTCTCATCTCAAAATAAAATCAGAAAAATTACCCACATTTTTTAAAAATCAAAATCTAAGTACAGACTTACTTTCAAGGCGGAGACATAGTTAAATACTGGTACTGTATATCAACTGTAGAATACAACATTTCAAAATTTAATATAACAATCTTTTCCTACCAAAAAAAATTGTCGTCGATACATCTCAACTACATATAAATTACATAAATTAATAAACAGATTAAACTGTGCCAAAATATTTTAAGAATGAAAAATACTAGCTAGGTAAAAAATTAAATGAATACAGATAATTAACCAATACATGCTATCTTGAAAGTACACCAGGTTTTCAATGAGGAAGAAAACGGTGTGACTACAAAACATCAGAAGTTCAGGAGTTAGTTGCTGTCCCTCTATACTGCTAATTTTACTTAAAGATCCACTGCTGTCTTCTCACAAAAATCCAAGAATACAAAACCCATTATTAATCATGTCTTGACAACCTCATGATTTAAGGTAATCATTAACTTTTAGCAAAACCAAGGCAGTTAATAGTAAATTTTCATGTCACCTATAGCAACATTTTCCTTTAAAAATGAGCAACAAAACAAAAGACATATAAGCACAGCATAATCAAACAACTTTTTCTGTTTTCCACAGGTGAAAGTCAATTGCTCAATTTCAAACAATACAACACAACATTGCTCACAGCATAGTCACTCACATGTTCTCTTATTTTAAAGGTTACAGTTTTCATGGCTTCTTCAAAGTGTTGAGCTCTTTGTTTCTGGTACCTAATTGTTTTTTTCAGAGCAATCTTCTTTTGCTCACTTGTTTCCTTTAAGGCTAACTTCTGGCGCTTGTATTCACCAATTTGATGTTTCCACTCTGCTATTTTATTTTCTAGAGTCTGCAGCATAATTAAACATCAACTCTTCAAATTCTAGACCTTACAGATAATTTTGTGATATAAAACAATCAGGAAGAGCAGTTACACTTATAATCTGTTTCCATATTATCTTGGTATCTCAAATCTTCTTGTTGATACAAGAAACTAGCTAAGTACAACAGTACACAAGAAAAATACTGAGAGAAAGTCATTACAAAGATGAAGAGGCTGAGAAGGTGCAGGAGCAGGCAGGAGTAGGGAGAAAGACAGTAATCTAACCACCTCGTTGTGCTCTTGGAAATGAATACAGAATTTCAATGTAGAAGGCATGGCATGGATGTTAAACCCATTTATGAGGAGGGAAAAAAATTATTTCATCAGGCTATTTCTGTAAAGAATATCACCTTGATGCTACCAGTGATACGCAATGATGTATTAGAGTATGTGCTCTGAATGTAGTGACACAAATGCTACTCGGTCTGGATATAGGCTGTATGACTGTATATGAAATTTTAATATGAAAATTAGTATCTTGGATTCGTGTTTTTTAAAGTCAGGAAGCTAGGAAAGGCTGCAGTCTTTTCTTGAGTATATGTATTATGATCTGTGATTAGATGACAATATACTCTTTTCTTGCAAGACCTCTTAATTTTTTCCACGCATAAAATGGCCCCACTCTATTAATGAAATAGATTTGTTTAGTGAAGAAACTATTTTTTATAAACAATGAAGCAGAAATGCATTTTAATGCATTTAATAGTATTATGAATCATGTACAAAGCAGTCAAGATGGGAACTGGGTTCTACAACTGCCATTGTATTATCTTTCCTCTTGCTGTTATTATTTCTGACTAACCAGATCCTTACATCACTCTGATGAATACAGTATGCTGATCCCATACCATCCAGGAAGCTGATCTCTCTAAATTCATGACCTTTGTATTTTTCATCTATGTACCACATAAATATGCATGGAAAATAACAACAGACATTAAAACACTACAATATGATGTTCATTAAAAGCAATACCTGGCTCTGTTTCAAGAAGAATCTCAGATCCACTTATCAAACATGACCAAGCTACCAAACATGACAATTAGTTTCATAAAGTGTAAATCCCATTCATATCTCTTACTATTCTTCCACCAAACTCCAGCAATATAGGTAAGCCAGCAGTGTAAATAAATTTCTCAGTTCTGTAAAAAATATCCTAATTGTAGGAATGATTAATACATTTATTTCCTTCTTTTTAGCCTAGGTCTGACACTACATTACATACTACATGAATAAAGATCTACTACTTAGTTACTGACTATGTGAATGTTCTAGCCTTAATATACTCGTTGCCAAAGAACTACTTCAAAAAATGAAATTATAAAAACACCCACAAATATATCAGAAGTAGTTTTCCTATATAAGTGATTACAGGGCATCTAATAAACAAAGATGTGATTTGAAGTGGTGGATAAACACCTTCAATAAACACAGCAAATAGAAAATCTCAGTCTATGTAGGAATTTCTTTAGCTGCTGGTATAAGTAAACAGCTGCTATCCCCTATTATAACCACAGGAGGTCAGAATCACACTAAGAAAAAGTGCTTTGGGCATTAGTCAGTGGCTGAGGTAAATTCAAACTGAGAACTAATTTCATGAGAGTAATGCCAAGCTTTTGCAAGATTTTGTCTAGATGTTAACAAAATCATCATCAGGATTTAAGCTTGCAAATTACTTCAGCAATTTCTGAAAGTGAACAAAACTTTTAAATAGAGATTGAATGAAAATACAGCTGTATATCAAGCTATTTTATCTAATGAAAATGTTGGAATTCTATAATTGTATTAAGTAGAACAAGAAAGCGATTTTTATTTAGAAGAAAATATGAGGCATTTATGCAGACATAGACATGTGATTTGAAATTCCCTTGATATTGGTTGTGTAATGACCTGAAATGATAAAATTAACAAGGAATGTATGCTAGTAAAAAAAGTTTGGAAATTAGAAATAAATTACTTTTTGCCAATGTTTTCTCATTCATGCCTATGTTCCTGACAAGTTTCATATACTGTATTCTGATGCCACAGCTCCAGCCTCTCACACATGACCCTGCCATTTTCTAAAGCCAGTAACTGATACAAATGCCCAAATTTAACTCGTGCTTTTTAGAACAGAAAATGGAAATAATTCAGCCCACCTTAAACGAAGTGAGATTAGGCATTAGTCTAAAGTGTTTCACTTTCAGTCAGCATTAAGAGACTTGATTCCTTCACAGACAGTAAGAAGAAACAGGGTGTGGCTGTCACCATCCTCTTAGAACAGAAAATCGCCATAGGGACTTGCCTATCTCTTTCTCTTGACTGTATGGAGACTGTCTTATAGACAGTGCAGTTAAGTGAGTGACAACACCTCTGTGCATGCTTCACTTTGCTCCACTGGACCTGTACAACTGTGCATAAGTTGAGAAAATAAGAAAAAACCAAAAAAACAACCTTGCAATTAAAATAGTGTGGCCAGGCAGATCTTGCAGAATAGAAGTACTTATGATTTTAACTGTTTTGGATCTTTCTTTTACCAAGAATTTAATTTGAAAACTGGCCACAGTAAGGTTTTGCTATTTTTTTCCAATAAACACAAATAAAAATATTTTGACCTGTGTTTTCACTCTTAATTCATGATTTTCAACTTCTTTTCTTTCAATCTGATGCTGCAGGTGAGCTTGTACTTCCTTTAGAGATCTTGACAGCTGGTCCCCTTTCTGTATATTGGTCTAAGAAAGATAAACACAGATCTATTGGACTATGCTATATGACGCTCTCTGTGTTTTTTCTACTATGCCATAGTCTCTAACTGACATTTGAGAGTCCTCAAAACCTGGAAAAGATAAAACATGCTCTACAAGTATATTCACAAGCAGTAACTTGCTACTAATTATATTAATGTTAAACAGAAATCACCAACTTGAAACAATTTATGTATAATTATTGCATCATATTTAATTTGAGTAGTAGGAATAAGGCCTGGAAGCATGAACTCAGAAATCCAGGCTGAAAAAAGGCATCCAGCTAGCAGGATGACTAACACTAAGCCACATTGATCAGCTGTGCTCTGACTAAATAGACCTGAACTGACCTTCATTAAAGTCCAAACTTACTGTGAACAGTATCTGTTTAGCTTACTCTACATTACTTCATTAGAAGTACTTTTTTCCCAGAACTATTGCAAATTGGTAAATGAGAAGTCAAAAGCCATTAGTCTGGATGTGTGCCTCTCCCTAGACCTCAGGACATTAGTGTTAAGGATAATCTGTATCCTTAGTTGGTTTGAGTACAGTTTTGACAGTTTTAAGATATTTCTGTAAGAAACATCTTTCAGGATTTTACTTTTTTCGTAGGTCTTTGAAATAATTGTTTTATTCAAAATTTAAAGTTTGTAATTAAGAATTTAGTTCATTGGAAGAAAACATTTGTTGCAACAGAACTGATCACTCACTTTTTCACGATGAAGAATGGATGAAAGTTCTTTAATCTGTTTCTCCTTTTCAAGTATTTTTTTCCTGAGATTCTTCATGGAGGAGAAAAGAAAACCAAACAAAGAAATTATTTTAATGTCTGTATACAACAATGCATCAGTAATGCACATTGATGAACATTTCAGACGTAAAACTAAGATTCCATTTTGTGATGGCAAACCACAAATACTCCTACTTTGTCACTGTTACTGGAAATTGTATGACCCTGTAAGGCAGCCAGTTTCAAATGTACAGCAGAGAACAAAGAATCAAATTTTAATTTACTTACAGTATTCTGAATTTCCTTTTCTCTTAGCTTCTGCATCCAAGTGTCAATGTTTTTACTGTTTAACTGCAACACAGGAAATATCAAAAATTTTTTCCAATTGTAGCAGATTTAGGATTTTTTTCAATGGTTTTTAATTGATTACATATAGTCTGCTATATTTTCAAATCTGGTTACATAGGAATATAAAAGCTCACATACTCACAAGCTACTCAGAGATTCAATTTAGTTTGGTTACAGAACTTTGTAGCTGAAGAAAACAAACCAGGGGTATTCCATACACCTATTTATTTCTTTATTTTAGCTGGTGTTATTTAAGCATGTAGTTAAACGGTAAAAGCATTTGAAGAATTCACAATAATTCAAAGACTAACATTAAGTGCTAAAGCCTTTCAGGAACCTGAGTTATTAAGCAGAATTTGAAGATTGAACCAGAAAGCATAAGCTGGAAGATCACAAAAATCAATTTGCAATAACTTTTTCTGGAATTTATGTGCCCATGATATTGTTAACTAAATTTTTATTCTAAAATGTCCAATTGTGTGTGTGTGTGCGTGTGCATAACTTTCTATTTTAAAAAAGTAGACTTGTGTGGTTTTCAGATTGTAAATCCCAAACATTTTAATTTCACTAATGAGAAAATAAACCCACTAACTCAAGTTGGAAACTTTGGCATCAAAATTTTACTACAACTCCTTCATCTTTTCCTGGCCTGCATGCAATTCCTCATAATGTTTTGTAATCTTAATCCCATGCCCATCTGTAAAGTCAGTCCATGGACCTCAATTCTGCATCCAGGTTTCCATCTTTGCATGCAAAGCAAACTTATAAATATTGTATTCAGCAGAAGTCCTATTCTTTCCTGACTACACAGAGTCAGATTTGCTATCAGTAAAAAAATAATATATAAACAGGAATGCTATTTTGTGACCTGACACTAATTTATCAGCAAAAATACTTAGACTACTTCCCAGAACTGAGAAGTGACAGGATACCTAAATTACTCATACCATCTTTCCATTCTCAGAAAATTGTCTTCCACACAGTTTGTTCTTTATGAACTTTATGTCTTTTTGTTAAATGATCAGGAGAAAGCCTCATGTCTGTAAGACAGCTAGCATTGTACACTTGCATTGATTCTATGTTTATGCCTTACATATTTTCTTACTTGGTGCTCTCGACTGTCAGATTCTTTGCTCAGATCAGTAAAATATTTCTCATGTTTGATGGCTTTTGTAGTTCTATGAGAATCCTTTTCATATGGCTGAATCAGTGAACAGAATTTTCCTGTTTCTCCAGGTGGCACATATATTTTTCCCTGAAATGGTATTCATAATTATTTAACATTGAGTTTCATTCACAGTTAGGTCACTGATATTGCTAATTCAAGGATATCAACATAAACCGAGTCAGCTCCTCAGGAGATTCCTTTAAGAGAATGTTTAAAGATCAAAGAATCACTTAGGACTTTCAACAAGGATAAATGCCTGTGATATCACAGGATATACCCTCAAACAGTTTGCTCACAGAACACACCTAATTTACAAGGCAAAGGCAAACAGACTACCTCCAGTGAAGGTGAAGGCCAAGACCTGCTCAGATTCCAATGCTGCTGTTTTTCACAGCAGGTTTCTTCCAGTTTGGAGGCAGCAATGACTTTTGTCTTTTCCAAGTTTGGAAAAGCTTCTCACCAAGCAGGGCTGCTCAGAAAAATTATACTGCCTGTGTCATGGCAAGTCCTAAATGCATCCCATTCCCCCCACTTCTTTATCAAGCACCAGGAACCTGTCATCACCCTCACCCCTTCTCCAACCACCTCTCTCCTGCTTATGCCCTAGCACTCGAGCATGACTGAGGCCTCCACCAAGCACAAAGTTACCTGTTTACTCCACTAAATGCTCCACTGACTACTCATTATTTTTTCAGAAGTGGATTGTGTTGCCTTCTCCACCCACCAGGACCCATTTCTCCTGCCCTCAACCTGTGCCAGGTGCATCTCCATCAAAAGGATTTGTCAGACTAAGAGTTCATGTTCTTATATCCATATTCTCCTCACATAATTGAGAAAATGAGTAAAAATTTGGGATAGTCCCATCTTAAATAATCATTTCCTCTGAGAATCAGAATGCAGACTGCTCTGTTTGCAATTGTTGTCTTAAGGAAAATAATCACACTCATATATCTAAGGTTTTTTATTTTATATGTGTGTGTGTGTGTGTCTTGTATTATTACAGGATTAGATTTTTTTGAGCAGACCTCAACTTGTGTAACATAGTGCAACCCTCTGTAGCCTTTTCCTGTGTATACAACCAAAACCAAGTTCTTGAATTTAATTTCCAGTGAAAACAGCACCTTGGAAGATTAAACATCATGCTTCATTTATCTTAGCCTATCTGTGTAAGCAGAAGGGAACAAATAAGAATTTTGCTATAGTTTCAGTATACTGTTGCTATGTCCAGCACTGTCACTTAGCCATTTATTGAAATATCACCTACTTCACATCTCTAACTAGGAAGCATATTTGAACCTTGTTAATGAAGTAAATACAATTTTAAAAATGAGGCTAACAGGAACAGAATGAACTTGCCTCAATAGTGTGAAGGAGAATAAACTTTTCCTGAAGACCAAAGTCCAATGAAGGAGCAGAACAGTCATGCACAGGTAGAGACAAGGATGATTGTGATGATGATGACATTTTGATTTAATGCTGTATAACAAGACAGTACATGTTAACACATATTGGTGCTCCATGAATCGGTAACTGAAGCATTACTGGCATCCCACGTTGTTCCCACTACAGTGGGACTACTGGACTTACTGGACAAGTAAACCCCAGTTACAGCAGAGATGTAACACAGCTAATGTAACTGAAAGCTTCCACAAGAATTCACAACTTTCAATTGCTTAGGCAGCACTGAATCCTCAAATTTGGTGAACAGAAATCAAATCCTTCCACAGCAGAAAACTGAATGCACACGAAGGATTAGTAAATCTCGCAGCTGCAATTTCCCACTTCCATGCTCCCCGGCACACAGGGACAGGCTCAGGGGCACAGGTCACTCAACGCCAGCCCTCGCCCCAGGCTCACACCCGGGCTCTCACCAAACTCCCCAGCGCCCGCTGCCTGCGGCTCCTGTCCCAAGGGTGTCCCGCGGGTCACCTCCCCGAGCACCGCTCCGGTGGGGCAGAGACACTCAGCACACCTCCTGTGGGGCAGTGTCCCCTCGGCACCGCTCCCGCGGGTCAGTGTCCCCTCAGCACCGCTCCTGTGGGGCAGTGTCCCCTCGGCACCGCTCCCGCGGGTCAGTGTCCCCTCGGCACCGCTCCTGTGGGGCAGTGTACCCTCAGCACCCCTCCTGTGGAGCAGTGTCCCCTCAGCACCGCTCCTGCGGGGCAGTGTCCCCTCAGCACCGCTCCTG
>VZRL01003197.1:5121208-5139438 GCA_013397895.1 Origma solitaria
GGGCCCGCCGCGGGGTCCCAGCTCAGAGGGAGCGCCAGGCCCGGCTGCGCCGGCGGGGACGAGGCCGGAGCACTGCCCGAGCCGGGCGGCGATGAGCTGCTGCGAGCTGCCTCTTCAGCCGGCCCCTTCGGCCGCGGGCTGGGCAGGCCCGGCGCTTCGCCAGGCTGGCTGCACAACAGCAGCCTCGGGGGGCTGGCGGGGGTGACACAGCCCAAGGTCAGACAGGCAAAGAGGGGAGAAGGCGCCAGCGCTGGGGGGGCGAGGTGTGCAGGCATCAGCTGCCGGGAGATACGGCCGGACTTTGTGCATGCGAAGGACAAAGGTGTGTCTCGCTTGAAATAAGCTGCTGGGTTTTACTGGCTGCTAGAAATGTGTCCATCTCGCTGCCTCATAGGTAAAAGTCGAGCTGTGATGTGATACATGAAAGTCCGGTATGTGTCTGCTTAGGCTTTTTGGTTTGTTCTACATTTAGTGTCGTTTTTAAGCTTGTTTGATAGCCATTGTTTCCGATTTGATCTTCCCCTTTCTTCGCAGTAAGGGTACTGTAACTGTCTTTTGTTCCTTAGCGCTTGTCTTTCGCTGTAATCCCTTTTCTTTATATAATCAAACTTGAACAGATTTCCTGTACGGAGATGGGCATCCAAGCAGTGTATTGTAATCCACTTTGCTTTCTTACGAGTTCTCGCTGGGTCACAGTCAGGTTTGGAACGCGATTAGCGTTTTTATCTGGTCTGATCGGTCTGATGTATTGCCCTAAATCTCAATATTCAAGAAGAACCAATGATCAGCAGCACAGCAGAGCTCTGAAAATGCAAACTCATCAAAAAACCTTGTTGTTCATATTTAAATGAACTTGAAGCAGTCATTGTGGCTTCTCTTTGTGGAGGAGGTATTTCCATGCTTCCCCTACTACTACTGGCTGCTTCCAGATCTACCTGCTTCCTAGACTGATTCTTGATTCTTCCTTTCCAGCCTCCACTTTCTCTTTCCTTGTTGGACAAGGGAAAAAAAGGAGGTGCAGTTTCACCCTTCATTGTAAGGTCTTTGTGATGTGACCTTGTGATTTCATTTAAGTGTATATGTAAAATCTAACATTGTGGTCTTCACTAGGCAATCTTCACACTGCTGAGAAGATTTATGGAAATATTAATAGGAAATATTAATAATTTTATTTACAGATACTTTTGTCTGTAATTAGTAAAAAATAATTCCAGGACTGTTTTTACTATATTGAAATGAATCTGTACAAAGTTTTTAGGAACACCTGGCAGCTCAACTTTTACCTAGTTTTAAAAGCCATTTAAACAGTAGTAGTACTACATCCATTAATAAATTCCCTTCTTCCCTATACAGCAGCTGAATCTCCTCATGAATGCAGTTTGCTTTTATATAGAACTGCAAATGCCAGAAGTGTTTATCAAGGTGTGCATGCTATTAAAGTTGGTTTTAATCTATCTGTGATGGAAATTAAAACAAACTTGAACAATGCAATTTACTTCTATTATATTCTTGTTCCTTACTGGCCACCAAAGAACTTGTTAAGAATGAAGTTGGACAGTCAGAATGTTTCTAGTCCTGTTATGTTCCTAATTGGTAAATTCGTTAGAGACTTAATCATAAGCCAGATTCTCCTTGGAAATGCTTGAATTTGAACAACGGGCTGTCAAGGGATGAGATCATCATTGTTGTGAGGAACTACTGCTCTGAAGAGAGGCAGGCAAAGCCCTCACTTCTGGCTTTGCTTGCTTCCCTGATGTGAAATGTGTAGCTTCCCCCTGTCTGGGATTGAAGAATAAACTGCTTGTGGATAAGTAAAGCTTGGCATGAATTTTGTGTCTAGTGAAATTAATTGTCTGATGGATTTATTTAGCTAAATGAAGTTATATTGTACTTCATGGTCACTGAAATCACAGCTTGTATTGAGAGCAGCAGAGGTCATCTTACTGTTTCTGTAAGGCATAACAGGATCAGTTATATCTGAACAGTTTATCAAACATTTGTTTGTTCTGTTCTAAAAAACAGAACACTCCCCACCTGCAAAGATATGTATTTCACAACTTCCCAAGAAAGTTTGTTTTAGCTTTTAATCCTTGTCATTAGAAGCTTTCTTTAATGTGTAATTATAATTTAAATCTTCTTACTGAAGTTTAAGCTTCCTATTTTTGTCCTGTTTCCTCTGGACGGGACATTTTTTTTCCAATATATTTGAGGTAGCTGCAGTGGGAATCTGTTTTGTCTTCAGGTTTTACACTGGGAGAATTGACAAACAATTACAAAATATACAAGACTGAAGTAATCTTTTAATTTTTGTTATTGCCTCTGGACTGTCTTTCATTTTGGTTCACATTCTAAAGCACACTGCAAAATTGGTCAAAATGCTTCACTTGAGAATTCTCAGTACCAAGCTGAGCAGAAGATTTCTTCATAATGTTATAAATAACCTTTCTCATCTTCGTCTGATTAACATCCTCCTGCCCCTTTTTTTACCTGATAGTGTGGATGTGTTGGTGAACTTAATAACTTTCAGTTTTGTCCTTAGATTTTTATTGATGACTGGCTAATGGTTATATTTTTTAAACAGCATCTTCAAACTAATCTAAGTGACTATTTTAAATTTGTCCTGGAAAATTATTTCTATGAATTCAGTATTTAACCTGACTAACTTGCAGTTCACAGAAGAAAAGCTTGGTCAAGCAGAGAAGACTGAACTGGATGCTCATCTGGAGAATCTTCTCAGCAAAGCAGAATGCACTAAATTGTGGACAGAAAAAATAATGAAGCAAACAGAAGTATTATTGCAGCCAAATCCAAGTAAGGGGCCCTTCAGGTTTTTGTTTTCAACTTTTGAATTAACAGATACACCACTGTAAATATTTACTGCAATAGCTATTGCGTAAGTTACGACTAAATATAGCAGTTTTGAAATTTGAAAGTTGCAGTTATGGAAAGCACATTTTGAAGAGCTGGTAAGAATTGGCGGAACTGTATCAATTGCTGGTACTTCCTTAATCTTTCGAATGGGGAAAACTTCAGACAGAGTTTTTTAAACTGTAGTATTGGTTTCATGCTCTAGTCAGTCTCAGGGTGATGGGTTTTTTGGATTGTTTACTGTTTAATTGAATTTCACACTCTTAATTCCAGTATCTTGGGTAGCTGTAAGAACTCTAAAGTTCTTCATGGGGTAGATACAGTGGCTCAAGAAACTTCATTACTCTTTCATTACTTAAACTCTCTTCACAATACAATTCAGCTTGAAGCAGGCAAGATGAACTAAAATACCTGTCTTTAATAATTCCATTACTAAAGAATTAGCACCCTACTTAGGCAATACAAAAAAGTGTTAAATATGATGAATCACTGTTGAGTCTCTTACTGTAACAATAACAGAAAAAAACATGGGTAGAAGAAAGTGAAGTTTTATTGTGTGCTAATTTTATTTGTTTCTGAAATTGCTGCTATGAGTAGTAATGTTGAGGAGATCAGTTTCAGACTCATCCTACAGTTGTACCAGAGTTGGCAGCTATAGGAATTTGCTTAGTGTATAGATCTAGATTTCAAGTCAAGACCGGGTCTCTAGTCACTGGGTGAACTGCTTTACTGAAAAAATATAAATCTCCTTTAGGTTTGCTCAAATGATAAAATTATAATACTGCTACTACCTCTGCACTGCAAACATAAATATTCTCCTTGTAGTGATATACTGAGCTAGGATTTATTAGTAAAGGTAAATCATACACTGCTGGCACTTCTCTAATGCGAAGTAGATAAATTCTTTATAACAGTGATGTTTGATGTATTACTTTGGAAGGCTGTTGCATCTTTTAGTTCCATAAAAACATTATTTCAAAAATAAACCAGCTAATCCTGTGGGAAGGATGGAGTAGAACTTGCAGAATATTCTAGCTCAAATGTCTACTTTTGTCTAGGCCAGAGGAAATAGTTGTCTTTTTCATTCAATTCAGTATTTGTAATATCGGTTGGACTTTTTCAGAAACCTGTAAGCTTAGAATATTGAAGAATGAACTGGAGGCTAGTGGAAGTGTATAAAGAAGTGTCAGAAGGATAATAGATGGTAGCATCTCAGTTCTGCTCACCAGTCCATTTTCTGATGGCTAAAAATACTCAGCGTTGAGCAGTGGTCTTAGTGAATGTAACTTCAGCTGTTTGGTGGCCTACTTGGGAGAAGGATCACATGCTGCGGAGAACTGCTTTTGGTGGTTGTTAGTGGAGTGACCCAGTCTGGGGGAGGAAAAATGAAAAATCACTTTCAATCCTGTTTTTAATTGTACGTATAGATCAAACCTGTGTAATAGTCCAGTAATTTTAGATTACTTTTCAGTTCTTTTGTGATTTAGTAAAAAATAAATATTGCAGCTTGAGGAAAGAAAACAAACAACTTTTGATTATTTTTGGTTCGCCTTGTTGCTAGGGAATGCACTGGTACCCATAATTGTCTGTCTTAGATTAATTTTTGTGACCTTCATGAGAGAGTAGTTATTTAATCCACTGCTGTTGTAAGTTGTTTAATTAACAAGTAGTATTAAAATGGCAGGTTTATTCACTGGAAAACTTCTTTGTGGTTGTCTGTACTATTGCAGGTTGAAATTAGTTCATGCTGACTGTATAAATAAAGCCAGCTAGATGGGAAATGAAAGCAATTGGTCAGAGAAATTGGGTATTGTATCCGAGGAGTTTGCTTTTTCAGTTAATAGAGCCCCTGTTTAGGTGTGTGAGGCCCTTCCCCCTAAGAAGCTCGCTGTGGCTTAGTATTATGATAGATGGGTATTAATACTCATGTAGTCGTGACAAGTTTTTCTAATAATTTTATTACTCAGACTAAGAATATATGGGAATACGAAATGAAACATTTTCTAGTATCTTTTAATGGTTTCTTTGAGAGTGTTTCAAGGGAGCATGGGGCATGGGAAAGAGGATGTAATTTCTGGGGCCACCAAACTTTCAGAATATCTTAATAGGGAACTTACAGTAGTTGTTGAACTTTATTCCTATACTGCTAATTCTAGTGAATAATTTTGATGGTTGTTTTTCTGGAGGGGGAACAGAAGACTGTTTGGTTTTTTTTAAGGAGAAGTGTTCTGTTGCTGCTTTTACTGTGAAGACTTCTGATCAAAATTCTGAAAAGCTGCATAACAGTGTTAATGGAAAAGTATAATTTTTCACTTTCCCAGATGGCTCTAGGAAACACTTGAACATGGCATGACAAATGTGGAATACAGTCAGTTTCCAAGAACAGGATCTTTGTCTTAACATTATTCACTTAATGTTGAGTTTAATGGCTGGATTTTGAAATTCTTTTTTTGTGTTCTTTTTTTGTTTGTTTGTTTCTCTTTCTAACCTGGGCTTTGAATGACAGTAATTATTTCAAATAAACATTTTTTTAGATGCCAGAATAGAAGAATTTGTCTATGAGAAGCTGGACCGCAAAGCACCAAGTCGCATGAATAATCCAGAGTTACTAGGCCAGTATATGATTGATGCTGGGAACGAATTTGGCCCAGGAACAGCCTATGGTAAGAAGTAAAAAAAGCACTGATACATGCTTTTTTAACACTATAAAATTATATTTCTTGTTTTCCTCTCAGTGAAACAGTTTAATGACATTTGTATCAGTTTGAGTTGACATGCTGTATAAGTTTGAGCATTAGGAGATCAATTATGAGGTTTCTATCCAAATCTAGAAACAGAACATGTGGTCGGAATGGTATCCATCTTTGTGGATGCGTAATTTTCTTACCAGAACAACTAATTTTGGGATTTAGTTTCCTTTTTAAAGGAGCACATTTGCACATCTGACAGTATTTATTGATTTTATTTGTTTTTTGGACTGAAAATGTTACCTGAAATTAAATTCTGTACTAAGAAACCTCTCTAATGTACAGTATTCCTGCTTTTCTTAATATATAATATTTTGATAAGGATGAGAGTGTGGAACACAGTCTAGATTTTCTACCTTCTCTAGTGAAGTTTTGACAGGGTGGTTGGGGGTATTATCTCTAACACTTTTACCCTACTGTTAATTAAAAAGTCGAAATTCTAGTGTTCTCTACAATTTTTTTAGTTGCTGATAACAACTTTGGCTGTTAATTTAACTTAAACTACTGAAAAATGTAGCTGTCTGTATATATTATAGTATAAGAAGTCTGATAGTTCACTCTCTTCAGTTCTTTCTTCAAAATTACAGTGGGAGAGAAAATTTTTGTTCTGTGAAGAATGAGTTCCTTATATCCATAAATAATGATGTTCCTTTCCAAAAAAGGAAAGTCCAATAAAATAAAAGTAAATGTGTGTAGAATTCTTATGGATACAAAATCAATAATAGCAGGCTTTGTTCCTCTTAATTCCACATGATTTTATGTATCTGTGGCCTTCCTTCTGATTATCAGCTTTAAGTCTTGCTTTTTAACATCGAATAGAGTTCTACTTAAAGCACACTGTAAGTACAGTACTGCAGATTTTTTAGAATTCAGACAAATAACATAAACTACTAGCATAAAGATAGATACACTGTTAGGGTTTTATGTGGTGTCATAAAATCTTAGTTCTCTGAATACTTAGTGTCCTTTCTAACTAAGCTCTGTCAACCTGTTGATATTCCATTTGATACACTAACTTCGGTTTCAATACCTAAGTTGCAACCAAATTTCAAAGTATTGTTTGGTTAATGTGCAAATGCATATTTAGAAGTTTCAATAGTGGGGAAGAGGAAAAGCACATTATTTTCCAGTATGTAATTAAGCTTTTTTTCTTGCTAACAACTACTCCTGTGGTAGTTTAAAAACGTTGTATGAGGAGAGGAAGTTGTTGGATTAAAATAAGCAGGTATGATATCCAGTTCTGAAACATGTGTTCAGTATGGAGTTGTCATAATTAGTACCGTTTCTGCAATGTGGTCTCACTGAAATCTTGCCTTGACCTGTGATTGTTCATAATAAAAATGGTTTGACTTGGTGCTTGTGTGGTTTGGTTTTTTTTTTGGGTGTGGAGTTTCTGTTTGTTTGTTTTTGTGTTGGGGTTTTTTAGTGTTTCGTTTTGAGGGGTTTGGAGTGGTTTTTTGGGTAAAAGGGTATTATTTTGGGGTTTTTTTGTCTTTTTTTGTTTGGTTTTTTTTGTTTTGGTTTGTTTGTTTATTTTTGTTTTGGTTTGTTTTGGGGTTTTTTTGTACCTTTTTTTTTTTCTTTCGAAGGCCCTTCTCATGGCACTGGATTATCTTTCAAACTGCTGGCTTAAACTTTTCCTGACTGGCAACCTGTTTTGTTAACCTCCTGCCTGAACCCTATGATTAACATATTTTTTCCTTTGCAGGAAATGCACTCATTAAATGTGGAGAAACACAAAAGCGAATTGGGACAGCAGACAGAGAACTAATTCAAACTTCTGCCATAAACTTTCTCACTCCCCTAAGAAACTTTATTGAAGGAGACTACAAAACTATTACTGTAAGTTGAATTGTACATTCTTCAGTATTTAACACCAACTGTAACTGTCAGTCCTCAAAATGTAGTAATAGATAATGATGCGTTATTACTTTCCTCAAGGTAATATAGAAAAAATCAAGTGTAATTTGTGCCTTTGGTGTATTTTCTGTTCTTTTGCTGGGGTAAAAACAAAATAATAATGAAAACATGTCTGTTAACTATTGTTCTGTTAGAAGTATGCATATTGAGTATAAACTGTGTGAGAATAATTAGGTTCTAACTTTGCCTCTCTCTTCAACTGCAGAACATTTTTTTATATGATACTCCATTAAAAACATTTCCAAGTAGACAGTCTTTCATTTGTGAGTATGTGTACCCATTCTCACAAAGTAACCTAATTCACTTTCAGAAAGAACGTAAACTGTTACAAAATAAAAGACTGGATTTGGACGCTGCCAAAACCAGACTCAAGAAGGCAAAAGTTGCAGAAGCTCGAGCTGCAGTAAGTAGAGGGGGTTTTTTTTGTTTTTGTCCGTAACTTTCAGACTAACTGATACATATTTATTAACTTGACTGCTTGGTTATGTTTCCAGTCCTAGTTTCTTACCCTGGTTGTTTTTCTAGATACTTTTGTAAGAAATGCCTTAGTGGAACACAAGGAAACAGAAGTGAGTTACTGATCAAGGTGTTCGTTCTCTACTTTTAAATATTCCGTCAAATTGAACTTACTTATTCTCTTCTTGCTCTATACTAGATGAGCCTATACTGCCAAAAATTACTTTCTACAACCTGCCAATATGGGTATAAATACAAATAGTTGATTCTCTGCAAATGTTGAAGCGTATGTATAATTTCTTTCAACTGATGAACCTATCTAAACTTCTCTGCGTGAAAATATTTGTGGTTTCTCTTTATGTATTGATTACTATTTCACACCACCCAACAGAGGTGAGAATCTTTAGTTCACATCAATTAACCATTCTGATTCCCTCAAAAAATGATTGTTCAAAGAGATTAAATTGAAAAAAAAGGTTAATGCTTTTTAAACTCTTAAAATGCTCTAAATGAAGGAACAGACTGTTGGCTGTATGTAGTTTCATCAGGATAGACTTACAGTATTTTCATAGCTATCTTTCGACTTCATTCCTAAAAGTGCGGCAGTTAATGATGGACAGTGAAGTGATTTTTCCTATAAGGGTTAATGCAGTAGGGGTCATGCAAATAAAGAAATACAGACACTTTAAATACACAGGGACAGTGTAGATGATGGAGAGGCAGAAGAAGGACTGCCAGATTTTGCTGGCTTTTCCAAACGGATGTCTGTTCTGAAAGATCTCAGAAGCATCATCTCGAGTTTTGGAGATGAAGTGCGTTGCATCTTTGGGATTGTGATCCATCTAAAAACCTACGTAGTTGCTACCTGACAGTTAGCTCTTGTGTCTCACTCCATGTCATGCGCACTGTCCCTGTGTATTTAAACTACCTGTATTTTTAAGTTAACGCATGCATTTTCCCTTATGTAAATTCTATGCAAAAAGAGTTTCTTCTCTATTTGTCAAGATATCTTAATTTGTAAGTCTAACAGTGGAGAACAGAGAAGGGTTTTGATCAGTGAGTAGTGCAATTTAGAATCAATGGATAGAGGAGCATTGAATAGTAAACTATTCCTTTGCTTGACTTTTTTAGAGTTAAGTTTAAAAAAATGGTTTCATTATTAGTTTCCTCTGTGGTGTGGTAGCGAATATGTACCTTATTTTCTAAAGCAATTAAAAGACCATAAGGAATTGAGCCTAGTATTAAAATTACATATCTATCTATATATATATATATAGATATATATAGATATGTATTATACTTTCGTTTTAGTTTCATCACCAGTGCAGTCATTCAGAGCTTGGTGCCAATTGCTGCTGCTACTTCTTGATCCTAAGTATTCATACAGCAAGTATGCAGTTTTATGCACAAATAATTTAGTGCTGGAAGAGCATGAAACTCTAAACCTCTTCACTATTTTGCCTATATTTTAATTTTGATTACATTTTGACAATAATGTGCATGTTTAAGAAGTATCAGATTGTAGAATTCCAGCAGAAGTAACCAAATTGCAGCCCTACTTTATCCTCTGCAATAGAGAAGTGAGACCTAACCTGGATGTACGTGTGATGTAAATGGGACATATTCTGCTGGCTCCCTTATTTATAAAGGAAGAAGCCTAACAAACAGGGCTGGACTGATAGGTTAGTGAAGTGAATTGAGTTAGGATGCAAATTTTTATGTTTCACTATTTTCTGTGATAGGATAAAGTGGTAATTTATATCTACATGTGATTACATATTTTTATAACTGGGAAAAATATTATTTGAAAATTACTTGTCCCATGCTTACTGCACAACTGAAACAGCTTAGATAAGTGTTTAAAATCAAAATCTAAACTGTTTTATCTATATTCACTTCACAGCCTTGGTTAGCTTAAACTTGCAGTGCTTTGTGCTGATAATCTATTTTCCTGCTATATTCACAGTGTTGTAACTTGCTTTTGTTTTTTATCTATACATTTAAGCAACTAAACACCTCTCAGCCTGAAGAGAATAACATTATGGTAAATGTCTCTTACATGCTCAACTTGCTGCATGTAAAATGGCTAAAGGTTTGTTGGCCTCCTGTGTTCATTCATTTTCCTGTGAAATGTTTCCTCTTGCTATCCAGATCATTTTGGTCTTGTTTCAGATGTTTTCCTTTCTAAAATGGATTGATATAATGCACTCAATACACTTATGTCAGTACAGTATTGGCTGTTGTTTTTGTCAGATAATTTCTGATAATTTGAAATATACGGTATTATATTCTAATTTATGAGATTTTATGAATGTAATCTTAGGATACAAAGGAGTTGATTTTTCACTTCTGAAATTAATTTCAGCTATGGAGGAATTATTTAGTTTTCCTATCTTTTTAATAGAAGTACAAGTGAATTATGTGAAACAGCCAGGCATATGTAGAAATTATTCCCTTCAAGCAATGTGTTACAAATAATTGCAACTGAATAATGTAACAAAATTAATGGTTTAACTTAGAGTACAACATATCCTAAAATTGTTGCAAGGACTCCTTAGTGCAGCTGGTTTTAGCACTGTAGTAGTGAAAGTGGAAGAGAAAGGGATTAATTACATAGAGCATAGGCTGTGCTGTCCAGCCTGTTCTGGTTGAAGTTTGGATCTGCACAGCATATTGGGTCTCACCTCAATTTAGTGCTCCATATTCCTCAGCAGTGATCAGATAAAAAAAGGAGTGAATAAACTTGTTTGTTACAGTTTGCTCCTGTAACCTTTATACACATTTCTTCCTACTCCTGATTGTGTCATCATCTTACAGTGGCAGAGCATGAGAGCCACATTGCAAGACAGAATTGGAAGAGCAAGCTGAAGAAATTAACTTTTAGATGAAGTCCCTAGCAGTTCTATGATTTTGCTGTGCTGCTTGCTGCTACTTTAATACTCAATTTGAGATACCTCTGTAGCATTTTTATTTAAATTTACATTTCAGGAAAAGTGCTTGTGAAGTAGAAAACTGGTAAGGATATTAGCAAGAGAAAGCATTCATCTGTGTCAGTGTAAAAATGAGAATAGCTTTCTGTAGTTTTCCATTATTATAACACATTAAGGTAACTTAAGTTGCTCCTAAGGTAATGTGGTTTGTCTGATTCATGTCATTTTTTAAAAGTATTTATGTCTTATGATGTAATAGCTTGTTTTAAGTAGATTTTTATAGTATATGAGTTCTACAAGTCACACTTTCTTCAGTATCTAACTCATTTCATAGATATAGTGCTATCCATGTTCATTGTAGATTCATTGTATATGAAGGGCTTTGGGCAGCTGACTTGTAGCACTCCTCAAATCCCTGTGAAGTTCTGAGGACAGGAAAGTAGTTTAAAGTCAAAGTGTGATTACATACTGTACTAGAGTACCACCCATGTCTAAGTTTGTTTTTATTTTTTCCTCCCCCACTCTTAATGCTGACTAGATATGGGCTGAGGAAGTGACGAAAGTAAGTAAACAATTTTAAAATTGCAGAATTCTGAAACCATAACTTGTGCTGGTCCGGTGTAATAAAGGATATTACATGCAGTTAATTTCATTCTGGTACTGGCGGCCTGATGCATTATATCAGAACACACTGGGCCCCTCCAGGGCCTTTCAGGTTTCAGTGGCGAAAAAATGCCTGGGGTTTGTTTTATAGTAAGCTGTTTCTGCCTGTCACTTAGTACCAGTACCATATGATTCTCATGTGACAATGTGCAATAGAAAGACAACTACAGGACTTCTCTCAAAATTTACTGGTATGGTATCTTGTTAAGAACGAGCTTGTTTGAAAATTTCCTGAAATACTTGGGTACAGTAATCTAAGCTGTCCTGAAAACACTGATCTTCAAGTTTTACCTAGGACAGGGAACACCCCACCTTTCTTCCCAGTGTCACTGGATCTTCAGCAGCTCAGTTTAGGGGTAGGCACATCTGAAAACTGCACTTGCCCTGAAGGCTAGTTCATAAACTTGGCATTAGCCTTGGGGTGGGGTTTGCAGCCTTCTCTGTCATGCCATCCCTTGCACAGGGACAATCTCAGATGAGCTAATGGAATGTTAGGCAGTAGCTGCTTCTGTGCCATGGGAAGGGCCATTCTTAGGCTTGCTGGTTCTGAGAAACCAGTGTAAACAGGCTGTGAGGGGATGTGCTAATAGTGAAGGGGAGATTTCTTAGTGGATTTCTGTAGAAGAGGGGTAATTAAAATTAACTCAATAGAAAGGGAGAGCAGGGGCTTTGGACGATGGGTTTTAAAGGGGAAGTTGCTAGGCAGCTGCAGAGGGTATATGGAGAAGCTGGGACATGCAGCTTCAAGTGACATCTTGGGACTTGTGGGAGAGGTTAAGGCTTTTGCTCTTCTGACTTTCTGTGAGTTATAGTAAAAACAGGTAAGGATGAGTGTGAGTTCAGAGGGAAGGATGCATTTAGAGTAAAAGGAGGGTTAACTGTAAAAGGAGGGTTAGGTCAACTTCGATCCCAAAGTATGAGAATAACTTTATTAATTAAGTAAAGTAACATTTGGAAGCAGCAAACCTCTCTGCTGGCATACTTGGTACTACTTTGGGGGAAAATGGCAGGGAAAGAATACTGCTGTAATGAAAACTAATCTTGAAGCTATTTGCTTTTCAGAGACAAGGACAAGCAATTTTAAGGATAGTGAAATTTAACAGATTGCATCTTGGAAAGAAGAAATAATACAAAGTGCTTAACTATAGCTTAAAGAAGACTAAAAACTTTAGCTCTTGTAATAGATTATGTAATTCAAGGTTCCCTTTTTTAGTATATAAATAGCAGAGACTATTGAGAACAAACTCCATTATGTACTGCCAATGGAGCAGTAGTCCATCCACATTTTTAAAGGAAATCTGTACTTCTGTGTTTGAGTTGGAGGAGAAGATTCATAAATGTTTTCGGTTTAAATACAGGAAGCTTCCCAACAAGGATTTCAGACCATTCAGTCATCTCTGGATCAGTTACAGGGGTTTTTTTTGAGTTAGAATAAAAGATATGCATGGTGGCAATGACAAACTTTCTTCAGTTTCGCTTCCTCTAACTCCACATTTCAGAAGTAATATTAAATAATGGGCACAGCTATATATCCACTATCAGTGTTTTACTAAGAGCATGTCTAGTAAAACAACCTTAGGAAGGTGATTTTATTTTATATGCTTTTATGTGTGTTGTCCCTTTGCTGCAGCATTACATAGTATTTCTGAGAGGTCCTGTATTCCTGTGTGAAACCTGGGGAGATTATTTAGATATGAATACCCAAATTCAAAACCTGGGCTCATATTCTGAAGTTGCAGAGCAAGTACTGTTTCGAGGGATCTTCATGAGACATACCTAGTGAGGCCTTTTAATGGTCCTAAAAACACAATACAAGTGCAGCTGGAAAGTTTAATCTTGGGTTTTTGAGCTCTTCACTCCGCTCAGAAGCAAAGGTGATCAGGCCATAAACTTCCTAGACTGAAAGTCAGCTGGTTTTCACCTTTATCCCAAGGTGTAGAATAGATAGGCTGTCCTGCTACTCTTCACCCAGCAGTACTGAAAATAGGGGTGGGTAAAATGGATTAAACACATCATCACATAATTCAGTTCATGTAAATCTCTACAAAACCAGTACATCGGGCTTTTGGAAGCAAATTTTAAGTCACTCTGTACTGGCTAAGTTAATATGGGTTACCATGTTACTGGCTTTGCCTTTTCTTACAGAAAGTAGTTAATTTGCTAGAATGTTGTTGAAACAAATAGAATTATACTGATGGATATGCCCCCTTCTTGTAAGTTCCTATTCTCATGTATTTACTTACCTGACAGGAAGACAGAAACACATAAGCAACTGCTGACTTCAGAGAAGCAAAAGATAAAACACTTTCTCTCCAGATAAATTATTTACTTATTGTTTTGATGGTTTTTTAATAGAAAATTAAGATGTTGCTTTTCTTCCCCTCTTGGCTATCAGTTTAGCTTTCTTCAGCTGTTTGTTCTTACATTTCTCTCAAAGACTGACAGATGGATTTCACTGATACTAATTCAGATTTAAGAAGAAAATTCCAAGCAAAGATTCTTTCCTCAACGAACTTTGAAAACCTAATTAGTTTGGAACTTGATGCAAACACTGCTGTCTCAGTTTTAAGTAAGAAGCACACAGTTCCCTCTAGCTGTTTCCTCACTGTTTAATTACTGTGTAAGACTTTACAGCTGCAGTGACTTCAGATGGAAAAACATTTCTTAGGTAACTGTATCTTCTGTGCTCTTTTCTGAGATTCCATGTGACTTTTCATACTGATTAACATTAGCTGAATGCAAGAACAGAATGTTTGCAAGCACATAAATTGCTTTTGAAACCAGTGTTTTACTGGTATCACCTCATTAATTTTCCTGAAAATATTTTTCCTCCTTTGTTGAGGGTAGTAACTGCTGCATCTTATACTTAAGGTATGTTTTTGCCCTTGGGTTTGTTTTTAGAAACAAGGCACTAAATGAATATAAGCATTGAGGCAAGGTAATCCAGATTCCAGAATGAGGACATTCTGTCTTGGAACAATGAATTTTAGATATTAGAACCCATATTTTGTATATGTGTGTTTAGTGTCCTTTTTTCTTCCCCCTCATTCCCCCCCTTCCCCCCCAAGTACTCTAAAATAACTTTGGCTATGCTAGATTGAAGTAATTTAAAACTACTCTAACACTGATAACTAACTTAAAAATTGTTGTTGAGAACTATGTGTAAGAGGGAATAAATTTGAATTATTGAAATATGGAACTTGTATTACATAGTTTTAATAGAAATTCTACTCTAATTGTAACACCAAGTGTTAGAACATTTGGTATCATTCAGATTTATTTATTTTCAAAGACTTCTTGATAACAAGCTCCAGAAATAGTTGTAATAGTTTGATGGCTAGTATAAGACAATAAATTATGAGACATCCTGATAAAACTTAACATCAAAGATTTATGTACAGCTGATTGCTGTGCAGTTACCTGGCAAAAATAACATGATATTTACCCTGAATTATTTCATCAGATACCTGTTAAATTGATGTATAGGAAAAAATTACATTATTCTTGGCTGTCACTGGTATGTTGACAGGACCCCTGGTGCAGACATGGTTATGCCAGTGAACAGTTGCTTTGTTATTGGGAGAGGTGGGGTAAATCTGCTGGCAAAGAAATGCCTTTCTTTTGCATATGTAGTAGGTGTGTGATAATAAAGCTGCTTGCTATGTATATAGGGCCTCAACATTTCTGAACCCAGAATGCAATTACTGGTTTTGCCTAGTAAAGATCTGCAAAGAAAAAGCACATTTCAAATGCCCAAGCTTGTGATTAATGCATTTGTATGAGCCAGTTCTGCATCAAATGGAACTGTTTCAGTGGGAGGTGAAGCAGACAGCACTGTACCAGTACCTGACATGCATTCCTATTTTTAGTCTGAACAGGAAGTGCGAATTACTCAGAGTGAGTTTGACCGTCAAGCAGAGATTACCAGACTGCTGCTGGAAGGAATCAGCAGCACACATGTGAGTATCCCAAAGGTGTTGAGGGGGAAAGTCAGTATCAGGGCACTTTTTAAAAATAGCTACAGTAAACTACTTGGGAACTCTGGTCTATGAAGTTTTACTTCAGTCCATTAAAGTATCAAACCACAAGGATTTCTTTTTTAAAAATTCTAATTTAGCATCCACTGAATTTAACTTTACTTTCCCATTAACCATCAGAACGCAGGAGCTTTCATTTTCATTCTTTATACCCAGCTTCCCATTCATCAGATCAAATGAGTGTTGAAACCACAAAAGTGTTTGCTCAAATATGTTAATTTTTGTGACATTTTATTCTGTTTACCTGGTAAATCCAGGCACTTTGCCTATCTGGTGCATATCCCTAAGTACCAGTATTGGCATTAGGACCTGACTAGGTGCCTACTCTTTCTAATGCACCATGGAAGCCTTATAGACTGAAAACTTGAATTCTTTGCTGTGTTACAGGCACATCATCTCCGCTGTCTGAATGATTTTGTCGAAGCTCAGATGACCTATTATGCACAATGTTACCAATATATGTTGGATCTCCAGAAACAACTTGGAAGGTAGTAATACTGTATAAACTTCAGGAAAAAGCTCAGTTTTTAATAAGTGCTTATGAATAATAGGAAAACTTACACTGATATAACAGTGGTGAGCACACAGGCATGCTGGACTGAAGAGAAATATATCTGTTCTCAGGTAGTTAATATGTAATTAACCAGTGCAACTACTTCCCTAAGCCTACACACAGCACTAATGCCTTTTGAGGGTTAAAGGTGAGCCCTTGGTAACTTTGTTTCATGTGAGAAAAAAGGATTTCTAGAGATTTATTTGTAATTATTCAATTGTCTTATGCTTCATGCTGCTAAACTGCTGTGCAATGTGGGAAAAGTTTTTATACTTCCTATAAATTCCTGTTGCCCATTAATTCACTACAGGTCATTATCTGATTTTCAATGAAACCCTGTTCTCCACTCCTAACTGAGTTGCCAGCATAGATACTGTATAGGGAGAAGTCTATTTCATAGTACCTATTATCCAGAGCGTGCACAGTGGAATGAGCAAGTTTGTCTTGTTTTACTGTCTCATGGGTTTGGCATTTTTAAAATAAGAGAAGAAACTGACGTTAGTTTGTGCTCTTAATCCTTTCTGTGTGATTGGGGAGAATGTAGAATGATCTACATACTTACACTTCATAAAGTTTCCCTATTCTAATTTTTTACAAACCAGCCTTTCTTAGAGTTACACAGATCATGTTATTTATGTGATTGTATGCATTGAAGGATTGTCTGTACTTAGAAGTTTACTGTAGGGTTTGTTCTAGGTAACCATCTCTGAGGTATCTCTGTTTGTGTTTTCCATGACAAGGAAGTAAAAACAAAAGTGTTCTTGAGTCTTATCCTTTTCCTGACTTGCAGCTTCCCGTGGCATTTGATTTCCTCAGTTTGTTTGAATGTGTAGTTTAAAGACTTTTTTTAGTCTTGAAAAAGACTTTAAACTACTAAACTGTAGTTTAAAGTATTTAAAACTTTGAACTAAAAAAAAGCTACATCTTTAAAGTTACATCCCAGTGTAATAATTCCAGATATTCAACTATAAAATGTAGTAGCACATAAATACAAGTCGGAGAATTGAAAGCTTGAAAACATTTACGGTATTAAGGAAAAGCAACTCTTAAACTAGAAACTAAGTGAAATATATTTACACAGCTATTTTTAGAGGATATTTTTAAAATGTGTACTCTTATCCTTGTGCATTTACCAAATAGAAAGCCTTAAGAATAGTAGCCCTATTCTAAGGAAGAACATGTTCTTCTTTAAATTCTGCTTTAGGATGTATAACTTGTCCCAGAACAGCTGTCTTTGTTTAAAATCTGTATAAACTGGTACCAGGTATAAAAAAGTGTATTTGAAGAAAATAGTCCCTTTAGGAAAACAGAAGGATATATCTTTATGTGGCTGTGATCTGATTAATATTTTTACTAGATTATGACTGTTAGAAGAGCAAAAGCACGAAAGCTTTGCAAAATTCTAAATGCCTCAGACCGTGAAATAAAGTTTCTCTGCCTAAGTGGGTTAAAATAGTTATGGTATTAAATCTTGGGTGTGTCTTTCCTTCCCTTGTGCAAGGAAGTCCCACTGAACTACGACAGAGAACACTGGGACAGGGTCTCAAGTTGTGCTCCTTGCTTTGGAAGAGTGTCTCCATTTATAGGAATGTGGTGTGTAGCACTTGCATTAAATAAATAGATGAGTAGGGTTTGTGTTCTGTGCTCTCTATGTTATGCAGGCAGGTACAGACCAAATAAACAACTTAGGCAGCTCAGCTAGAGTTGGGTTGTGTCTGCCAGTGCTGTGTTGGTTAACACATAGTGCTGAGTTACATATGTTCTTTTCACACATCTAAGGTTGGTATTGTGCAATATTCTCCTATGAAAGCCAAGAACTGTGAAGGACTTAATTTCATTTTGTGGTTGTTGATGGACCTGAGGTGTTCAGCCTCTAAGTGAGATCAGTTTGTTAGTTGAAACAGAAACCTGGTTCTCAGAGGAGATGCATATTATGTTTTACCTGGATCAGAATCTAGGGCATAAATGCTGTCCTGGTTCACACTGAGACTATTCAAGTTCCAAAGCTGAGCACTGATCTTCCTCATGTACTCTCCAGAGGCAGCTGTAAGGAAGG
>VZRL01003197.1:5139445-5178152 GCA_013397895.1 Origma solitaria
GTTGGGAGGGGATATGCTTGTACTCAGTTCTGTTTATATAAATAGACATGTTTTTATGGCTGTTTCTCTTCAAGGCACCACCAGCTGCTTATCTCTCTACTGTCTTACTCTCCTGTGGGGCTGCATTGATTCTTTAAATCAAATCTCCCTTTTTTCTTATTCTCAGTTCCTCAGAATGAACTAAACAAATCCATTTCAAATATTCTGGTGCTCTGGGCTGCTTTTTTTCTTCCTGATAACTGCTTTTGCTCTGAAGTTTCTCAGCTTCCCTGACAGACAAATGTAAGCTTTGGCATAATTATTTTTTTGGATTATCCGTTACTACTATCCTACTCTACAAGCTGTTAAACTCCTGTTACTCAAGTGAAAAAAAAAGCCCAAACCAAACAACCTCTGTATAGCTGAAGCCTTCCAGTAAACTGCCTACATATGGTTTTGCAAAAAGAGTAAGACTTAATGTCCCACTGATTGACAGAGTCGTTGTAAAGTTTTGGCTTTCTGTTCCACTGACTATATGAACCAGTGACCTTTTGAACTGAGCAGAATGACTTACAAGTAATTACTGTGTTAACTGAGAACAGGTTTAGCAGTATATTAAACAGTCATTTAGCAATATTGAGAAACAGCTGATTATAATTTAAAATTAAATCTGTCTAGTTGAAAGCCAACTAATCAAGTAATAAATACATCATGAGGCACAGCTGAGTTATACCTACAGAAATGTGGGGTCTGGTTTTGTCTCTCTTCTGCGTGTTTGATTTGTTCAGGGAACGTGGTGAACTAGTTTGAAAAACTAATCTAGAAAATGAAAAAATGGAGCTGGAGTCTCTTCTGGGTGAGTTGAACCAGCTCTTTATGATCAAGTGGGGTCAAGGTAAGCCAGAGGGGAAGTGGGACTTCCTCTCTTGCACAGTAGGAAGCTGCTAACTAAATTCAGAATAGTCTCCTGAAAGTCTTCCCAATGTTTACATGCAATTCAACATGTCTGACTGTCAAGGGACTAGTGCTGTCCTTCGTATTACACTGCTGCTCTTTCCCTTCAGTCAGATACAATTGTGTGACTGCAGGGTGAACATGTTTAAAAAGCTGTTCTCATGACGTTATTAATCTTACTGATTTTTGGTTAGGGCAGATTGTTGAATCAAAAGTAGCAGGTCACTAGGTCTTACTCAAATGACGGAGAATGAACATTTGTGCAAAAAAGCGGTACGGGAGTGGGTGCACCCTGTTTGGTGGCACTGTGCATTTACCAGGTTTAGTGTGACCCTGTAACCGGTGTGCAGGACTGCTGCATCTGCTTCAGATTTGAGCTGCATTAATTCCATTATTTATTGCCATATGAGCCAAAAATTAGTTGCTGCATTGATGGGTTTAGTTTTCACCTGCATCAGCTCCCTAAAACAGCTCCTCTTATGATCATGAGCACCAGTAATGTTGCAGACATGGTTATGGGAATGTACTAGTCTGGAATTACATGGGTAAAGTTGCCACTGAACTACACCTTTAGAAAGAATCTAACTGGGGAGCAGAAGTGGGAAGGGATGAGATGAAACTGTTTTCTAGTGGGTTCATATGCATGGTATGTGTAGATCTTATGTCAAAAGAGTAGGCAAAAAAAAGGAGGGGGGAGGGAATATCTCCATATCCCAGATGTTAATGAAAAAGCGTCTATGGTGAGGGGAGTTACGTGTGGGAATTGACTGGTCAAAAGAGTGGAAGGAAATGCAGCTACAGTTCCATGTCATCATGATTCAGTCCAACTCCTAGTTGCTGACCCTTTTTTACTGCATCGGCTCTGCCACTTTTTAAAATCTTCGTTGACCTATTCTTAGGGTAGAATGGAGATGAGTGTTACAACAAAGTAAGGTAGCAAAGGATGAGAAATTGCTACATCAGCTGCTGAATAAGTAAATTTAGTCTGCCATTAAACTGCATCCCAGGATGTAGGGCAGAGTGACATGAGACAGTCTCAGAGCTCATCCTTGCTGTTCCATTCTTCCTACCCGACTGCCCCAAAATCTCTTGCTGCTTTGCTCTCCTTTCTGCTCCTTTCACTTTTCAGTCATGTTATTCTGTGCTTTCCCTTGTATCTGTTCTGTCACTCATAACAGTTTTTTGTGACTGAGCTCATTAACTAAGTAGGAGATTATACACTTTTTTTCCCTCTTTTTCAGTCAGGTTAATGAGTTTAATTGACTTCATGGCAGGGTCTGGCAAGCACTACAGCTGGCACTGAGCAAGTAGCAGCAGCCTGACCTAGAAATGAGGAGCTTAAGTTGATATAAGTTCATTTTTAGCGTGAAAAATATTTTTGTTTTACAGCATGAAGTTAGCTGAATCAATGAACTGATTTAGATTACAGAAATAGTTGTGTGGTTTTTCTTCCTTTCAGAGGGAGGCTGTGTTTTTAAGTTGCATTATATTTCCCTGATCTGGTTTGTCAGCACAATCTTTTGTGTAACCACATAATTGAGGAATGAGCAGGAGGAGGTGGAGGCTACTTTTCCTGGTAGAGCTGTCAAAAGAAATGTTTATCAAAATACAGTCTGAGTTAAGTTTGACCAACAGTGCTTTCTTGGGTCTGCCCTTTTTTTAGAGGCAAATATTAAGGCTTTTTTTTTTAAGGTGGCAGTATTTCTTTTAAATTATATTGATTTGATTTATGCTGCTTATCAGGAACAAGTATCTTTATGTTATAAAGCTCTCAGTGCTATTCTGTTACTGCTACCTACTGGTGTTTATTGCTGATAAAAATAGGAATGCTGATTTAGGCATGGGAACATGTATAATGTCCTATGTAAAATAGATTCACTCAGAAGTCTTTTTTTTTTCCTCTCACAGCTTTCCATCTACTTTCCTCTCTAACAACAATCAGTCTTCCACAACTCCTGTGCAGAGTGTTTCTACTCCCTCAGTCTTGGCCTCAGCCTCTGCTTCATTGCCTTCAGTAAGCAATTCAGTTGTTACTTCAGGCCTCAGTGAACTGAAGTCATCAAGTGGCAGCAGAAAAGCAAGAGTTCTCTATGATTATGATGCTGCAAACAGCAGTGAATTATCACTACTTGCAGATGAGGTAAGAGTTTTCTATGTACCTTGATTATTTGCAAGTAAAATGGCAATGCTTGTGAGTAGCCAGTTAAGATGTGCTACACCAAAAAGTCTGTGTAGTTGATTTTTTTAAAAATTAAATTTCAGTAATACCCTTGGTGCATTGTCCTATACCTATGTATCCTAATACTCTCTAGTGGGAGTCAACATTTGTTACACCATCTTAGCTTGCAAGAACATCTGCTAGACAGCTAAGATACAGTTCTGCTGTCTACTTTTCACCACACCTTTAGCACTGTTATCAATATGATTAGTTTTTCCATGTTGAATATTGCAATTCGGGAAGAATATGAAAAGACAACTATTTCTTGCTTTGATGGTGAAGGTTGTGCTGTGTTTATTCGTGTTCCAGTTCAGTTGCAGTTGTAAGTCAGAGAGTCTAGACAAAGCAGATGGAGATAGATGATGAAGCACAGTGCTGGAACAGAGTTCCATCTGGTAATGTGATTGTAGCTTAATGCTGAAAAAGAAATTTTGAAAAAAAAATCAGAATTTTGGCATTTTTAAAATGTGTATTACTCCAATATTTCTATTTGACTCTCTCCTTATCTAGAGAGTGACTTAGATAGAAGCTGTGGGCTCTGATTTTCTGTGAAGATGTAGCACATCAACACCATCTGTCTTTCTATCATGCACTCCAAAGAAGTTTCTTTTAGATTACCTGTTAAGACTGATGGTGGATACACAAGATTTAAAGATAAAACATAATAGAAATGAAACAGTAATGAATAGAATTTCAGCAGGAAAAAAAAGGTACTTTAAAATATGCTACTGTGTCTATTCTTTTCCATGGACCAGTGAAATAATTTTTAGGAGCATTAGATTATATTCCATGGATGCTCTTATTAAATGCTCTGTTTAACCTTAATCTCAATTCTAAGACATTGGATATCACATGAAGATAGACCATAACGCTCTTCCCTGCAAACAAAGTTTATGATAATGTGTTTCTCTTTTTTTAGGTGATAACAGTGTACAGTATCCCTGGCATGGATTCAGACTGGCTGATGGGTGAAAGGGGAAATCAGAAAGGCAAAGTGCCTATTACTTATTTAGAACTGCTAAACTAAATGGTTGGCCTGAATAGAGACTGTCAATTATGGCAACACCATATTTATATACAATTAACGTTATGTAAGCAGGTTTATGTGTCTTCCATGTTATTGTCTTGAGGGACAAATACCAGCCATTAAAAACTGGCTTTTCTGCCAGCATGGTTGCACGGTCAATACTCTATTCAAACTTAATGTGTTTAAAGCTTTTATTTCATGTGCCAAGAATGTTTCCTACAGATTTGTTTCTACTGAAGTTTTCACTAATACAAGCTTCTACTTTTGAGTAATCTAGATTGAAAGCAGGAGGTACTGTTTTCTACTGAAATTTTTCATTAATGGCAAAGCTTTTCTTCACATAAAATAAACTTATTGTGAACTGATGATGCAGGTGTAGTGCACATTATTTGAATAACCAAAACCAAACGTGAAACATAAACCATGTGGTTCCGTTCCCAACACTTGTGGAGCTCAGATGTGCTGAGGTACGTACGACTTCTGCTGAGTTTCTCATGCATTCAGTCACCTCTAAAAACTTAAGGCAAGTTCTCAATATGCTGAAATTTTACACTGCACCTAGGTGCATTGACACAAGCTGGAGACATACATTCTGACTTGTTTTTAACCTTGCTTTGTACTTTTTTCCTTTAATTGCTTTCCAGGAAAGAGTCTAATTCAGTTTGATTAGTAATTATAAAAATTCTTTCAACTGCAAATCAGCCTTTATGTTAAATTAAGCACTGCATTTTACTAACCAAGTATGCACTGTCTCCCTACATTTAAGTAGTTCTATAGATGAGCATACATTTGTTCAGATTATAGGTTGTAATGAAATTCTGTATCCCTAATTCTTATGCAACAGTTTATTGTCATGTTCTAATTGGATTCAATTAGTGGTAGGCATTTTGCTTTGCAAGAGGATCTCTTTTCAATGTGGGAAGGAAAAAATATTTTGAATCTAAAAATGGCTTTATCAAAGGTAGTATTATTTGTAAATAAAGTAACATTTTCCTAAACACTGTACCCTCTAGTGTTCCCTAAGTAGCAGATTTTTAAGGCTGTAAAAAGATTTTAAAAGTATAGTTGAGGGGAATCTTCCTTCCTTTCTTACTTTCAGTATATTTAATTACTTGGGTTGGACTTGTAGAAGGAAACTCCACCCATTGAGAAGGAAATTCTTTTACTTGCAGAGGGTGCAACCTTAACAGAAGTCCACTTTAGCTCTCAGGGAACACTGGTACCAATGCTTAGCTAACTGCTCCTGACCAGCAATTTGTTTGCAATAGCATTTCTTTGACGAATTTTTAACATTGTCATTACAAGCACATAGTGATGAAACTTTCAGCAATAGAAATTACTTCAGTGGTATGGATAAAACTATATTAATTTAGTATGGCTGTTTAATTAAAAAGTGATGATTTTTATTTTGAATTTCACTTCCAAAAGTAGTCTCTTTCATTTTTAGAGTGCAGAGGTTACATTAAAACAAATATATTGTATTGGTTCATCAATTGCAACCTTCTTGGGGGAGCTACCAAGAAAATCCTAAATTTATTCTGTCTATTAAATGCAAATGTTAATGGGAGCAATAATAATAATTACTGACTAATTGGAAATAACCATGAATCATTCGTGATGCATTAAGTAAAATTAATAGGAAGATAAAACCCTACAGTTTAGAAGCAAAAAGACGGAACCATTTAACCACAGTGATGATCTGCAGTTCTCTCTAATGTGAACTGCTATCGAATGTGTTTAAATTCAAATCAATATTGTTCATTTGACTTAATTTGTAGAATATTTGAGATAATTTTAAAAAGTCTCTTTGCTATGCTGGATTATTTACTTCCTATTTAAGTGCGATAAAATGTTACAGAGCAGCATTTAAAATTATGATGGAGATTAAGTGAAATCTAAGTAGTACAGCTGTGTGAAGGCAACATTTGGCAGCAGTCAAAATTACTTTTTGTTATATGTCAACAGCTTAAGCTGTGTGTGGGAGACATTGAAGTTGACCCTTAGTCTCACAAGGCTGAAAAGTCGTATTCTCAGTTCTCCCTGGTTTTGTTTAATTTCAACCCAAAAGTATTTTAAGTAAAGAAATTTGTTACTGTTTTCTTAAACGCACCTATTTTGAGATTCCCCATTGTACCCTTGAGAAGGGGAGCTGGTAGAACTGTGCTTGTTTGCACTTGTGTTATGTTGAATAGAACTTTACTGCACGTAGTTGCAAAACTCAGTCTCTTTGTGTGTCACTTTGTGGGCAGCTTTCAAGCAAAAATTGACTGGAAGTTTTTGGTTTTGCTTGCTGACTCAATGGTTTTTGCAACAAATATGAAAGTAACTGATTTTGGCTTTGGGTTGCTCATTTCTTTGATTAAATTCCCTGTTTTCTTAGAACAAAATTAATTGGTTGAAAGAAAGGAAGAAAGGTAAACCAGGCCAAAGAAGTCCTATGTGAAAGTTCTAGACATTTATGAAATCAGATTTCAAACACAGAAAAGCATAGAGAATATGCATTACCTTATATTTGGTAACTGGTTTGGCAAGGTAAGTGCATTCAGAATTGTTATCTAAGGATATGTGCATAGGGGAGGATAAACACTTCCATTGCTGTTCAATGTATACTTTTATTTTTTCTGTATTTGCTAGCATTTTACTTCATTATTCTAATTAATGCCAAGATTTTGAACAATTTCAACTAGAATAGCCATCACATTTATATTCTGTAACAGACCTGAGTGAGTTTTCATCACAGATTATCAGCTTTTGTGGCAGATGGGATAATATACAACATCATTAGCGCCAGTAAATGAATACTTTTAGAAAACTGCATACTAGTTCTATATAGTTTCTGTCATAACTGCTGGTTTTAATACTTTCTTAGGCCAAGCTTGAAAATTAACTCTTACTGATCTGAACAGAAATCTTGATTTGGACTTTTTGCAGACCATGAGATTTCTATAATTTTTGTTACTTCTGTTTCTTTCTAGAGTAGTAGTGCATCTTGGAGCAAAATTTTCTACCATATGGTCATTTTGGCCACAGGTAAACCCATCAGTATGTAGTGCCTTAATTTAGACAAGTGTGTGTGGGCAGGTGGAGGAAGGAAAGAAATGTCCTTGACTGTGCAGATACTGAATTTAACAGAGGGCTCTGCCCCAACTAATTAGTCTTCTGAAATGCAAGCATAATTAGCCCACAAACAGCAGTGTGTTAGTATGGCTCTGCTGCTGCTGGGAGCTGGCATCTCTGCATCTCGTACAGAGTCCAGGAATTACTGTGCTGCCACAGCATCACTAGTGCAGGTAACAATTTATTGAACCTTATTGTAGGAAAGGATAGAGTTCAGCCCATATATTCTAGTTGTCAGGATTGCCCATATCTTCAAGGAACATTTTAAGGAGAGTATCTTTCTTGTTGCAATGCAGATGCTGTAGCGGCAGACTAAAGCAGTAGTATGAAAATTGAAAAATACAAAGTTTCATAACTGTGGGTACTCTGCTAAAATGAATTTGACAGAATTGCTTACAAGCTGCTTAGGCAGTGACCAGCAAGTCCATGTCCAATAGAGGCTACAAAAAGATAGTTGTGATGTTTTGGGAAGAGAAGCAAAATGGGAAAAGCCCAAATGTGGAACTTAAAGGTATTTTGACAAAATCATGCAAATAATTGCAGTTTATGTATATGCTCAGCATGGGGCTTACAGTAAATAACCACTGAAAATGTATAGGTGTATTCTGGAATATTGGCAGAGTAAATGATAAGAGTGATCTAGATTAGATATTTACATATGGTAGTTGTAGCTTGATTTTTTTTCTTTTCATGCAGGTAGCTGTACAGTTGAGCCCTAAGTTTGGCCACAGAATGCATCTTCATAATTGTATTTTGCTGTATTGTTCTCAGTAGAAGAAACATGCATGACAGTTTCACTTTTAAATCTGGCCCAGGGAAAAAGGTAACATTAAAACCATTTTGGTTCTGCTAAACATTTGAAGTTTAATCTGGTAATTAATTGTAAATCATTAGATTAAATGAGATTAAGAAGAGATCAATTAATTTGATTATCAGCACTGAATAATGGCCTTTTGGATCTGAACTCATTTCTTAGAAAATTCTGCAAGAGTGACCTGAGGTATATTTTAGGAGCCTAGGTGTGAAAATATATAGAAAATTAGTTAATTTGCCTCTATAGTACTTCAAAATAACTAACAATACAAAAGCTTCAATGTACTATAGGCAACTCAAGTGTATCTGTGTAGAATGTGGATTTTCATATATTACATCTGGGCTTTCCAGTTTCCTTCTAAAAGAATGCTTTCTACCAAGCAGCTTCATCAAAGTTCAGTCTGGGAGTTTGACAAACAGGTTTTGTTCATCCTTAATACTTGCACCAGGGCTTACATAGAGCCAATCTAAGATCAATTATCATTTTAATATTCCGTGACAATGCTTTTTACTATTGTCTCAATCAGTCATGCCACAAAATAAGCATCAGAAGTACAACATATGAAGCTACTTTTGTGAGAAAATTATGGTCTTTATTGCTTGGTTTCTGCAACAAATGACTGCTGACAGCAGTCTGTCTGTCTGGCTCTTTGAATTGGCAACACCACAAAGACATAATGATATTCCCTTTTGAGCATAGGCATTTGAGAATTTGTGCTGACTCCAACAAGTACCAGCAATTACCCAGTGCTATTAAATACCAGGCACTCTGAAGGTACCCCAGCAGAATCCACTGGGGATATGTGTTGTGAGGGTTTTGTTTTCTTCAGGAGTCATTATACCTTCCAGTATTAGGATACCATGCTAAAATTTGACATTTAATATGACAAGAACTCTCCTTTATATAGAACCTCTATAGCATAATGCCAGTAATCGCTGGAAGGTACATTTAAGACATAATATATGGAACAGAACTAAGTTAGTAGCATGCTTTTAGGTTTGTGGTGGCCAATGTCTCAATTACAAGGAATTAGTCTGATCCCACACTATCTCATTTGTCTTAAAATAATTCTCCTGATTTTTTTGGTATCTGGTGGTACTGAATATAGAGATGCCTTGAATTTATTCTCTGTTTTGTTTGCCTTCCTGTTTTGGCTTATTCCCATGGCTGACTCTTGTTATAAAACTGGCCATCAAGGCTTTCAGAATATTTCCCCCAAAAATGAACTCAAGTATTTACAAGTAAATAAGTAGCTCAAGAAGGCAGGAATTGGTAATTCCTAAAGAGTGCAGTATTGGAAGAAAGCCTGGGTACAGTCTGTTGTAGATTTTTTTACAGGGGGCACGTACACCAATCAGAGATACAGGACTGATACATTTGTCCCTTGCAGTGTGTACAAAATATTCCACTAGTGCAGGATATAATCTCCTATATGTAAATAAGTCTGTAGGTCAAACCTAGAGGAAAAATTTATTTCAGACTTACTTTTCTGTAGATTAAAGGGCTCGTGTCAGCTTTGGTGAGGGCTGAACAGGCCTGGTAGCCTACTGATAGTCTATCTTTACTCACGCATGCAACACCATAGCCAGGGATTTATACATGATGACTTAGGAAAGCAAATTGGGCAGGATTGGCCTCATCTGTATTTTGTACAGTAAAGATGTGGGTGCTTCAGATTTTACAAGAAGCTGACATGGGCTTTCTGATTGTTAGAACATACCAAGAATATATTGCAACTCAGAAAACATAAGAACAAATATAAAACTTGTTAGAACTTGTGCTGGCTATGTCTGTACTGTGCACACACTTTGTCTGGGATTTCAGAATCAAAGGTATTATTCACCGTAAAAAAATTCAGTACTGGTGTCCACATACCATCAGTATTGATTGGAATAGCTGAACAGTGCCTCATCCTACCTTGAAAGCTGGGAGGGCTTAAAAACTGACATTGTGAAATAAATCTTTGGTCTGGGGTTTAGCCAGGTACTGCAGTCCTGTGAAGTTGTAGGAGACCAGCAATAGACTTCTTCCTGCTTGCATTTTAGAAGGCCCAAGAATCACCATTTCAATGTTGTACACAGAAAGGCACTCACAACAGTCCACGAATATGAAAGGCATATGAAGCAAATGTTCTTTATTCCAAGGACATCATATTACTTCTCTGACTCAAATTTCTGGCAGGAGTCCTGTAATTTTTATGCTTCCACCTAGAATGAACAGGCATAAATATTCCCATTTGTATCCAGTACAAAATACTTGAGCATAAAAGGAAACAGTTTTTCAGTTCCCCAAAAAGGTAGACTGAAATTGTCAATGGAAGCTGTGTGAAATCCTGCAGTGCAACAATGGTACCTTTTAATCCCTCTTTCAGAACTTGTGGAGTGTGTCCACCTAACCATGCAACTTCACATTAGACTTAGAGCAAAAGGATTTCGTGTTTAAATACCTTTTCAGCAGTTATGTTTGTGGCTTCCCCTATCCCACTTCAAAGCTGGTCTTTTAGAGGGTCAGGTAGTCATCTGGTCTGAAATAAATACTTTTGGGAAAGGGAACAGGGCTATCAAAGCCCCATGAGCCATAAATAAACTAAGTTTTGGAATCTTGTGTAACAAGAGCTCCAAAGAGAGTTTGTAGCCTGTAAGAGGTGATGGGAAATTAGTCACTGCCTCTCTGGCACTATGGCTGCAGGTGCTGTCTGAACAGGGACTGCAGAATGAGGCTGTCTTATTTTCCATGGTCTGCCAAAGGTATCTATTTAAGCTCATAGTCTGCCGAGTCCTGAGACTGGTATTGACTGTCTCTCAGACCTCCTTGAAACTGTTTTAGTTTTTTTTTTCCATTTCATTCACCTTAAGAATTTATTAATTGCTGACAATCCTTGCTAAACTTGGCCTGCAGCCCAATGCTGATTCATTTTCTTTAAGCAGAATTCCTAGCTGTATTTGTTCTGATATAATGGGCTGTAACCAATTAATCACACAGCTATTAATGGAAGTACAAGGCAGTACATTGCAAGCTTGTTAGCTTGGCCATGCGAATTTGTGTTTGGTGAAGATGCAAAGAACATCAGTCAAGCTGACAGACAGCCTCAGTTGTCTTCTGTGCTGCTGCCCTTACCATTGAGCCGTGACATGGAGCATTCACTGTGGCATCTGATGGTGAGAAACCCCTCCAAGCTGGGTAACTTAATGAGTTCTGTACCTTAGCTGAGGGAACTGAAAGAAAATGTACCATGAATGCAAACACTGAACTTCTGTATGAATGTTATGCCTTTTTTAAATAGTTTCCTCCCAAAAGTGAACAACAGGAAATACATTAGCATGAGGAGCTTGCATGCAATTAATAATCTGAGCTTTTTCCTCCTGACAGCACAAAATTGTTTTATAAATTTTTTTAAAACATGAAATAGATGTTTGACATGAGCAATTAAGGAAAGCTGTTTGGAATTGCAAAATGAATTAAAGCTTTAAAATGTCTTTACACAGTTATAGACAGAAGCAGAAGTACTGGAAATGGAATAATGAGAGAGGAAATTGTTTCTTCAAATAGAGAAATATTTGAAATGAGATCTTCCAGTTTTACTTCTGAATTAAATTGCTTTTAATTTTAGATGCTCACCAGTGATATTTGTATACATTGGGAGTCTCACAAAATCAGGGAGGTTTTGTATATTACAAGTCTTGAAAATGTTCAGATCCACTTTTTGGAGATTTTGGGGAGTTACATTTTATGTATCTTTGGAAAAGGGAAAGGCACATGTCACTGAGGCTAAATTTCACATTTCCCTGCATCAACCTTTATGCACCATCCAGTGGGAAAAGCACTGGTGTTCCTCCATGGAGAATACTGAGCATCTAGGAGAGCTTTTAGGTTTCAAATCCTGTTCCCTGTGCAGAGAAACTGTTCATTATTTTCAGTGTAATGCCTCCATGTCGCTGATCATGAACTTCCCTTACAAAGGTGAGTGTCATTGTCTCTGTTTACCTGGGAGAATGTGCAGCGCAGAAATGGGGGATTGTTCATCCACATCATCTTAGTGATCTGGTGAGTGATGCTACTGTTTCTTGATGGGCTGTGCCTTCATCATAGCCTTCTGTAATTGGCTCAGAGATGATCTCTCAAGGGCTCTGGGCACATTTTGTATTAACAGCAAGAACAAAAAAATTACTTTAGAATTCTTTTTCACTGGTTGGAATGAAAAGAGACCCTAATATTACTTTATAATTTTTCCAACCTTGAATTTCGCTCTGTTGTTTTGTTCAGCACCAGTTGTGAGAAGGTCTGGCAGCCACTCAGGGGAATACAGAAGTAGACAGGGTCCAGCCTGGATCAGAACAGACACATTATTGCCCTGTGCTAATAGAATCACTGCTGGTGTCAGCTTAATAAGGATTTTCTTCTCCTTGTTAATTCAAAGCTTTCTAGCCTTTTTAGATCTGTAGATTTTAATATTAAAACACTTACAGAGACAAGAGTATTTCTCTCCAAAGCAGGATACAGTGACTGTAGTGCATCAGGTGAAGTTACCATGGCTACCCTAAGGCTTTTGCAAGTCACACTTGGCTGAGCTCACATAAACTCCAGTTTGTAGCTGTGAAAGACTGAAAGGCTAGTGCTGTCCCCCCAGAGCTGCTGCACTGCTGACCACCACAGCCTGAAGTTTCCTTGCCCCAAATGTGGCATAGGAGACCTTTTCTTAGACAAGCATATTCTTCTTCCCTCCACCTCCCCAGACAGGCTCAAACCCTGCCAGAATTTGTGAGCAAGAAGGTAAGAGGTTGTAGGGCTATGGATGGTGGGAAATTAATGATTAGAAAACCAAAATCCAAGCTCCAGCTGTCAGTGTGCAGCGGAAACTCTGTGGTGTCAGTTGCAATCCCAGCTGGGGCCATTAGGTAGCATGTGTTCACTAATATGCCAAGAGGTTTGGAGAAATTACTGATAACAAGGGAAGGACCTAAAGCTTTTCAGTAATTATGCTAATCCTGTTAAAAAGTGTAGATCACACATCTTTTTGTCAATTTTTTTTGGTTGTATAATTTAAAGACATGCCTAAGGATAAATAGTATTCAGCTAAATTTGTCATAAATAAGGAAACTGGTTAAGTTTAGAGATGAGGGGAGGCTGGCTGTATGTGAGTTCTTGGATAGGTGTGATGGGCTAGACTGGTAGCTTACTGTCTTTAAATCACTGTAGCACTGGCTGGAGAGGCTGGTGCCAAATGAATATTGAGCAGGTGTGCAGGAAGCTTCATTTAATACTCCCAGAGACTTTTATCACTGTATATGAGACTTGCATAGATGGCAGTTCTCCCTAGGTGGCAAGAAAGGTATAGAAAAGCCCACTTACACCTGTTTCCTGACATGATTGTGTCTCTCAGATCCCCTTTGGAAAACACTTCTGTGCTATCCTGGTACTGATTCCCATCCTGTGCTGCAGTGGAGACCAGTCCCTCTCTGCAGTGGTGGGTGCTGAGGCAGGAGCAGGGGCAGCCAAGATGTCTCTGGGCAGCAGAGCGTGGAGAACAGCCGTGCTCTCCCTTCACACTTACACACACCTCCTCGGGTGGGTGTCACATGTCCCCCAGTTTGTTTGACAGCAGTAAGTGCATTGCCTGATGGCAGGATCTGCCTTTTGTTCCAGTGATGCAGAAATTATCTGTAAGGCTTATTTCTTGGCCTGGCAAACTTGTTTTGAGGGCTGGTGACAGCTGCCATGCTTTTCTTCAGGAAACCCAAAACTTTGCTACCAGGACTAAGATGTAAAAGCTCTGCTTTGGTTTAGTTTCTCTGCATTTGTTGTTCTGATGGGCTGTGGCCTCTGGTGTGACAGGAACAGGGAACCGTTGCCAGCATCAGAGGGAGTTGCTGCTATGGGGTCAGAGGTCCAGGCTGAGCTGGGGGCTCATGGAAAGACTGTCCCATGGCCAGTGACACACCTCTGACTACTCCATGCAACCAGGAAAATCAGGTTGTGGATCTTTTTTGTCACAATCCCTTCAGCAACCTTTTAGTAAGGTCAAAGGTGGCACTTGGCCATTGCCCTTGGGTCTTCCTGTGTGTGGTGCCCCTCCATAGGGAGAGTGTCCTATGTGGGGAAAGCCCTCCCTGCAAGTGTCTTGTGTGAGGAAAGCCTGGCCAGGCTCCCACGGAGGCGTGTGGCACGGGGGGCCCTGGAGTTCAGAAGTGACAGGTCATAAAACTTGATACTCTGTGACTGATACAGATAATCTGATCAAGCATTAGCAAGACTCCACTCTGGAGACACAGCTGCTTCAGCTGGGGCACACCAGGCTGAGCATGGATGGGGGTTTCCTTACTGCTGGGAGTGGAGGGAAGCTGTGCTTTGTCACCTTATTACAAATCTGCTGTCAGGCCGAAGAGGAGAAAAAATCAACCTGGCAGTATTAGAAATCACAGTCTGACTGGAAACTCCCCAGGGTCGAGCCTGTCTGCACTGAGTACAGAGGCTCTGAGGTGTTTCACCATGAGCCACGTAAACCTGCTGCTTAAAGATGTGTCTCTTATCAAGACCTTGCCTCATCAACGATCAGTGCTTTCCAAAAGCTGGGTCAGGTGGCCTAAAATACAGAGTAACAATGAGAAACCAGGTCATTGAATGCAGGGGGAAAAGGTGGAGCAAAAGTATTATCTAATGATTCTGTTCTCTGCTTTTCCTGCACCAAAAATCTGTTTGCCCCTTGGATTTCCAGCCTAGTCAGGAACAGTAGCCAAGAGAAAGGTTTGACTGACATCCTGCCTTGAAATTGCATACATCCTGCAACAGAAAAAAGTAGAAATTTTACTGTGCCCATATTTAAGTTGAGGAATGCTTTAGTCTGTCCTACAAGTCTCGCTTAAATCTTAAGGGGAGAGTCAGAAAGGCTCCTAACTAACCCAATAAAATCCAGCCTCAAAAGGTCATTGTCAACAGAACATCCCCCAGTATCTTTCCTGATTCTCCTCCCACCCCAGTGTGGAAGGGGAGAGAGTGGGGGGGCTGTGTGGTACTTTAGCTGCCAGCTGGGGTTAAACCATGACAGCTTGACAACATGGCCAAAGAGCAGACAAAATCGACTATGACTCAAAAGAAGTGCTTGCTCGATGCAAGACTAAATCATGGTCAACTCTTTCGATCATGGTTGCCTTAGGAGTGGGAAGTGCTGAGAGAACTCCTCCATGTCTCTGTTTAGACACTTTAACTTGCACATTGGTGGACACAGGCTGATGTCAGGCTTTCACTGTACAAGGGACAACTGGAACATGTTGTTAGATACCTAATTCTTTGGACAGCAACAAAGCTAATAGGGATTCCTGAAGATGAAGGAGGCCTATTTCAAAATGTAACAGATAATCAGGGACTCTTTAAGACAGTGTGTTCACCTGGTGCCATGGTTCCAGTTTAAATCAATAAACACCAGACTACTCTGATCACTTCTGTAGTCTGTCTCCTTCTGTAGTCTGAGCTCACTAGGTGAATAATTTCATAATGCACTGCCTTCTGTCCATCCTTCATGACCAGTGATAAGAAAAAAAATAACTGAGAATATTCTCCTCTACCTTAGAATTTTATAACAGTGCATTTGGGAGAGAAGCTGGTGTTCTGAAACACAGGGTTCAGTAACTTAACAGCAGGCTGGCTGTTCTGTGTCTCCTTTATCTTCTCCTTGGGCTCTTCCTCTTAGGCATCACAGCAAATTTGTTTTAAAGTAGTTGCATTGGGCATTAACAGTTAATAATTTAAGGAAAATCACACAAGTTCTGGAAGTTTTCTTTAGCTGTTTTTTATAGAAATACTCTTGTGTTTTAGCATTTGATGGACCCATCTCAGGCACACTTGACAAATTTCAAAGTCTATTTACTTTAAGTGGCCAATGCATCCCTAGCAAAGAAAATTTAATGCTTTGTCTGACCTTCCTTACACACTCCAAGAACCGGAAAATGACAGCGATCCTTGCAAGGCACTCTTGGAAACCATCTTGTTAGATATGAGCCTGTTTGCTTTTATGGGTAGAATGTAGAGAAATTCTACTGCAGCTCTTACAATCCAGCATCCATGCTAATGAAGTAGAATGACACCTAAAGCATTTATTAGTTTTTTCTTTCTTTTTTGTGATGTGTGGTGTCCAATCTCCCTTGCTGAACACCAGAAGATATATTCTGCTTCTGAAAGATCAAGTTCAAAAACAGTGACACTCTGAATAGCTGCTCAGGTTTCTAAACACAATTTTTTTGTGTGTTTTTTATTAAGTTGGCTATCTGTTCTTATACTATCTATGTGCTGAAACAATGAAACAAATTCAGAGTGGAATACTTGCTTTCTTTTCATGCTTTTAATGTCTGCTGGAAGGTTTCCATTAACTGTGAAATAGATTTTTGCCTGCTACAATTGCATTATTCAGGTTCACATTACAATCTATGACTAAACAAGCACCCAGGAAACTCTTCCACACAGCTTGTACACTATGCCTCAAGTTCCTCTACATATCACATATATGTGTAAAATGGAGTGTACAACACACTTTTTTCTTAAAAGTACAGATATTCTCTCCTGCAAAAAGATTGCTTTTTTTCCTTCTTAAAATATAGGAGTAGTAGATGGACAGTTCATGTTCCAACTCAGTCATGCATGCTTGCTGCTTTTATTTGTCCTTTCATTAACTCTCAAGATTTGGCACAACAAGAGTATTATATAAGATTAAATAATTCTTACATAAGTCTGAGTGAATGCCTTTCATGAAGCACTGGGCTATAAGTAAAAATGAATCACTTCCTTTTTAAACTGGAGCTTTCAACCTTGTATTCTGTGTGGTTAATTGCTACAAGCCAAAATAACCTTTTGAGCTCTATGAATTTTCACAGCTGCAGACTGGAGAAAAAACCTCTCACCAATAAATAGAAACTTAAGAATTTCCAAAAGAAATTATTCCCCACTCTAATTGCCTCTTTTAGCACAAAGCCCAGCACATTTGTGCCAGAATGTTAAATGTTCCTAACACGTCTGTAGAGCCAAGAACCTGAGTATCATCTAAAGGACAGAATGAGAAAGAATAAAGCCAGGACAGTATGAATTCCACACTTTAGAACATCATGGAGCACAGCCAACAGGTCAGGAAGTGTAGGTAATTCGCTTTTGCTAAAAGCTGCAGATTGAGTAGGATCAGGGCTCAGCAGCCCAGTAACAGAATCAGGAAGGACTCTCAACACGTCCCTAAATATAGGGAATTACAGGAATGTACCTTGTGCATGCTTTTAAACTATGGGCATAAGAATCAAAGGCCAGATTAGTATGTGGAATAGGAATCAGCAAATCAGGAACCTAGGAGGAAACTGGGAGAAAAGCTTATTTTCAGTGTCCTTAATGGAAATGCTTGAGAACCAGTACTGGGAAAGGTCAGAAACGCAGAAACAGTGTAAAACTCCAGTGTAAAACTTGGTTATGCTGGAGGAGAAATTCTTTGGCCTGTCATCCTTCTTCACTCTGGGAAGGTCATCGCCTGGTACAAGAGTGAGTTCCTTGCTTCTCTGAAAGACAAGAGCAGCAGTGAAGGACCTGCTGAAAGAATACAAAGTCTGTGTAGGGAAGTACTGGGTTGGCAGTAGGAAGACATGGAAATAAAGGGAGGCTGAAGGTCAGAAAACCACTGGCTGTCATGTTAAGGAGGAAGAAGAAAGAGATGAGGAAAGCAAAGGGAAGTATTTGGTAGATATCAAATGAAACAATCTCTCTGATGAATGGTAAAGAGTACCTAAAGCTGGAGAGAAGAACAAGGTTGAATTGATCTGCTAAAACATGATAAGTCATCCATACAGAAACTGAAATCCTTTGTTGGCAAACAAAGGAATGGGAAGTATTGGATATAGTCAGTATATTAAAAGACCAGTGGATGGCAGCACATTTTTACTGCCAGAATACTGACTGGGTTGTCATGCCACATATTCTCGTTGTAGCTCATCTGCTGACTAACACATTATATAGCCCAAGAACAAATCCATGTTTGAATCTGGTAAGTCAGCACAAGCTGCAAAGATTTGTGCTTTTTATGTACAGATCGTGTTTCTCTAAGACAGTGGTGACCACTATTGTAGCTGTCTCACACTGAGTCATCTGGAAGATCAGGAGCATATTCACAAGAATAGGAGTCAGCTGCACAGACCTTCTCTGAGTTTACATTTCAGGGATAAAAACTCACAAGTCTATGCATGAAGAATCACCTTAGTGTATTACTTCTGATAGTTCAGTGTGGTCTCAGTTCCAGGTTGACTGTTCTGCTATGAAGCTGATGATTTCTTCTCAAAAGCTGGGAATAAAGTCTGTAAATTACACAGAAATTTCTGGAGATGTAAAATTATATATGAAGAGAAAAACTGCGTACCACTTCAGGTCATAGCACAACACCCATCCAAACAAAAACTGGTAAGCATGAAGTAAAGGGAAGACTTATTTGCTAATTAGACTTCAGAAAAAACCCCACACTATTCTTGATTACCATATTTATTGACTCAAAGTGGAAAAAATCCAACAAGTCTTAATGGATTTAATTCATTATCATACATACTGTCTATATTCCCTGTTCACAAAAATTTCAACTGAGAAAGAAAAAATATACATTTAAAAAGAACAGTTTCTAAATTCATTTCATAAAGACTTCCAATAAACTTCTGAAAGTTAGAAGGAAAGCTTTTTCAAGAGTTATAGCTCATGTTTTCTGAAGCAAAACACTTAGTGTAAAGCACACCTGACATCTGACTTCATACACCACAGAGGTTTTCTATGTAGTCTTCACTAAAGTGTACTTACTAAATGTTTCAACAATAACAGAGCATGAGTTCCTCCATCAGCTTTCAAACCTGTGAACTTGGTACTCACTGTAAACAAGGCTTCTACAAAAGGACAGTAAAAATACAAAAAAAAGAGGGCATTAGTAGCCAAGTTTCTTTGGGAGATAGATTGCATTTGGTTCTAACTTCCTTAGAAAGAGCAGCAGACAAAAAGCATGGTAATCATTTCTATTATTTGAAGCTCTTCAGTTTTAAGAGCATTTGTAAAAACAGACCCGATTACAACAAACTGGGATTTGCATAATTAACTTTGAAACAAAGCGTTCTTAGTGATAAATGCATTAAGAGCTGAAATAATAATGTTAAGACAAGCTATTGTTTGTCAACTTGTCAGATATGTGTGCTGAAGCTTCCCTTCTAATTACAAGATGTTTAGTACAGCACAACAGATATTTTAAAACTAATATAGAAGCTGAAATGTTTCTTCAATTGTAGCGCACTTCATCTGAGAAGATTACCATGACAAAATATGAAAAGGAAAGAGGACAGAAAGCAATTATTTATAGACGTTCTAATTTTTCACTTAGAAATTCTTCCACACTATCTGTATTCCACTTGAGAATGCTCAGTTCTTCTGCAATGTTCCCACTGTCGTCCAGGAGCTTTAGTACAGGATCAGAACCACGCACATACTGTGGGGGAAAAAAGAAAAGTCAGTTAACCTTGGGCGCATTCTCCATACTAACACTGCCCCTGCTCTCAAGTGATTTAAATTGGCTCAGACTTCTGACTTGCATTTAATGTCAGAGAGAGGAGAGTGAAGGAACAAGTCAGATGGAGGGGGCTGGGGGTGGGTGTCAGAAACATCTCCTTGTTCTCCTTGGTGCACCACACCAGTTAATGCATGTGCAAAGGGCCAGTGCCATAGGCTTGGCTTTCAAAGAGGGTATTTATTCCAAATGTTTAAAGTTACCAAAGCTGGATTGTTGAATCAAGCAGATGAATGATTTTTCTCATATGATCAATAGCCTTTTTACCATTTTAGAAATTCTGGGTCACTTTAACAGGTCAAAGTTCTACTATCAATTTCTAATGTAATCACATTCCTTCTTGCCATGTTATATTTGTGCCCACTATGCTTTGCTGGTAACATAATTCTTCAGTGCTTCTGCAAACTCACTGAGTCACAAAATAAGTAATGCAAATAAAAGCTTTTAACAGTATCAGAAAGCTCTGACTATTTAAGTTTATGGAAAGATTTGCCCACGAGTATTTCACTTCACTCAACTGAGCTAACCTAGTTGGTTTTGCTTAATGAAGCAAGTGGCACCTCTAATCAGTTTTCCAAAAGTCTTGTGAAATAAACACAGATTCATCTGCACATTTTTTTTCTGGTAGCACTCGATACCAATTGTAGTTTAGACTGCTTTGATGTTCAATAAATCTACAAAGTTTAAAAAAAAAAAAAAAGAGACAGACATACAGAAGGAGAGAAAGCTTTTGAAAGAAACTGGAGGACACGGAGACATGAATGCGTGAGACAGACAGAGGAAATCTGTTTTACATAGAATCTGCTGCTGAGAAGACAAATCACTTATTGCAGCCATGCATAGCTATGAAGTGATTCCAGATGGTGCCATTTGGGAAATAGAGATGGGAGCACAAGATGTGAGAATCAAGATGTGTATCTGTGAAGTACACTTGAAGTTCACAGGATTTTAAGAGGAAGGTGAAGTCTTACACTAGATCTTGAAACCACAGAATTGTTGGAGCTTAAGGCAGTGCAGCTTATACAACTTTGCATATATGCAAGTCATAAGAAACACCATTCAGTATATGCATTTCTATAAAGCTGCATGTTTGAAGTATAGAGAAAAACCAGCACAATAGAACACAGCAAGGAAATTCTGAGAGGGAGGAGAAAAAATCTCAGAATCACTGAATGTATGGAAAGGGCAGCTCTGTAAGAAAACTAGGGGAGAACAGAACAGGAGAAAAGGAAACTATGTCAGAATAGCTTGAATAAATCCAAGATATCTACGAAGTAAGAACAGAATATAAGCATTTCTCAGATTCTTTTCCCATCTACTATAATAATAATTTTTTCTTGGATTAAAACCAACCAAACAATAAAATAAACCAAAACCCCACCCAACAAAGAATTAGTACCAGTTACTGAGCAACAAACAAATCAATATTACTAGCAGAAACTGGTAAAGATTCATACTGGCTCTGCAAATATATGTCCTCTGCTAAAGGATTACTTGATCAGCAAATAGGGAACAATCCACAGGAGGACGGTCTCCACCAAACTTAGTTCTTCCTAACATCACAAATAAAAAAGCTGGGCTACTACTCACCTTGATTTGCAGTCCCCTGAAGAGTTTTGGCTTATCACTCCTGACAAAAGCTACAGTTTGGAAAAGAGAAAGAAAATAAAGTTCTTGTCTACTTGCATAAAGTAGATTTACATCAAATTAGTATTCACCAATTTTTTTTAAATGACGCTTCAGAAGATATTTTAATGGTAAAATCTTAGTACCTTCACAAAAATTAATAATACTAAACTTATTATGCTAAAGGAACAACTACTTTTGCTAGTAATCCAAACAAGAATTCTATCTGCTTGGATTTTCCTCCAACACTAGTGCAACTGTGTAAGGCAGTTTATCTGCATGTACAACTGACAGCCTTCAGCAGACTGGCCCATATGCTGCTGCTATGCAAATGTGAGGAAAAGCGTTGGAGCGATCAAAATCTGGCTGAGGATAAGCTTTGTGAGGGAGGCTGAATGTGACACCCATCTCATCAGCACACTCCACACATGCTGCAGCTCTGTGGGGGACAGGGCACACAGGAAACTGTGGGGAGAGGTGTTATTCTGGTGAGCAAGATGGACAATCTTGTCTTGCAGAGACCTCCGAGATTATGTGTTGAAAACCAGCAAGAAAACAAGGCTAGAAAACAGGAAGAGAAGCTCGTATCTCCTCTTGTCTTGACACTCCTGAAGGCAGTTGGCTTCAAGGCTCTATGGGCTGTCAGGTCGCTCCGAGGAGAGAAGTCCAGGTCTGAGGTGGGCTGCTGCTGCACAGCTCCTTACTTGCAGCACGTATTAACAGCAACACAGGCCCTGTGTTAACCTTAACTTTGAAAAGACAATATGAAGTATTTCAGGACAAAGTGAGCACAACCCCCCACTTCAGAGCACTTCACCCTAATGAATGTCTGAGTTCTACAACTATTTAAAATTTATTTAGAAACTAATAGTCCTCATTCCTCCTTTTCACAGTCAGGTTGTGCTAAAAGCTGAATTCAGTATCTGTACTGGCGTTAAGTGGATTCAGGATGCTCCTGCAGTATGTCGGTAGCACCTCCCCAAGGATGAACCCTGTCAGTATGGACTGACTCCTACAAGGGTGCCAGCTGCATGTTAAAGCTGCTTTTTCAAGGTTAGACAACAATGAATCTCTCACAAATTGCAGTGCATCCAGCTGCTGCATGGAGATGAGTGCAACCTCAGGACTAATGTTTCATACTGCCTCACAAAATGTAGTGCTTTCCTCTAATTGCAGAGATAACCCCTGGCATCTTTATACCTATCTTCACATTACTGCAGACAGTTACCTTAACACTTTCTCAGCATGGTTCTACAGAGTGGCATTTATTTTCTTCCTTCTTCCACTGAATTCCCAGTACAGATAAAAATCATATATTCTGCTTGCTGCACCAACCACTACACAGTATAAACAAGGCAAAAAAATACTAATGGTCCACAGAGTAGCCAGATGTACCAGGCCCCTGAAGAAAATGAGACTTTTCTTTATTCTTTCTACAGGACTATACACTAATGTCATAGTATAAGCTGTGTGTAACAATTCCAAATAGCACAAAATAACCAGTACTTGCTCACATCCTGCAGTTCAGTTCTGATTTAAACTCAAAGACATATTTTCAACTTCAGTGTTTCCCATGTCCTTGTGACATGTTGTCTTGGCTGTCATCAAAAGTAACATGCAAAAAAGCAGCAAACAAATTTCTTATTATTTCTTAAGTCCACAGACTGTTGAAGTGTTTCTGGACGAATTTTTCCATATTTTTCTTCAATTTTAATTTAAAGCTGAAATCAGTCTCTAGGGCTTTATATGAAAAGGAGGTTGTAAGAAGCAGTCAGTACAGTGGGTAACTCATTGCAAAATGGTAAGAGAGCATAGTAAAATGGAAGCAAATCTGAACTCTGGAACTTAACTGTATTAAAAAATAGCCTTTGGGAGGGACCTCAGGTTACAGGTGTGAGGTTCTGTTACTTGAATGACAGATGAAAGCTCATTTGGACATGAGAGGCTGTTCTCTGGCTGCAGTGTGGGACTGAACAAGCTCACAAAGTGGAAACAGAATTAGGTGGAAGAAGAAAGTATTCTAGAGGCAGCATTACATTCTGTCACATTAAAAGTAGCTATTACACACTTGTATCAATGTCAAATGTCTAAATCTTCTGAAAGCTAAAGCACTACAGAACACTTTTCCTGAAATTTTAGGCAGCTGGAACAAAATTGGTTTCTGTTATGGCATATTTATTTCTAATGCTGATCATAGTGACTTTCTGCATCACGCACTTGAATTTGCAATGCAACAAAGAAAAACACTCAATGTACAAATAACTTAATTTGTATATTCTGAATTTTGGAAGCTAAAATGAGAAAGTCAAATACTGACAAGCATTAAAAACACAGATTATCCCATCAAACACTTTTTTTTTTCTTGCCACAAAATCAGTCCTTGAGTTGAATTAGCAGCCTTTGAAATGATGGGGCTAGGAAGTCAGATGCAGCTACAGTGCACATTTTGGGACACACGACTGCTTGCTTATCATGTGATGTGGTGCATATGCTCCACCTTCACATTGCCCCAACAGTTTCCCCTCTATACCCTGACATCAACGTTGCTTCTAACAGTTCTGTTCCTAAAGGATACTTGTACATCACCATTATTTAGCAGTTTGGTGTTTAATACTAAAATCCTATCCTAGCTACCTCCCCATCTTCTCTTCTCTGCAGCAGCTTTAGAAATTACACACCACAGAGAAAGAAGCCTTTCTCTCACCCATCTATGGGTGAACATTGAGAGGCATTTTCCACTGTGACTTTTTTTCTCAGATGAACTCTGAGCTTCGTGCCATGACACCATGTTCTGGTGAATTAAACACTAGACCAGAAGTAAGAGCTGTTCCCTGGACAGCTTTGAAAAATCACTTGCCCTTATGCTCTTATAAACCATGAGCAGAACTAAAGCACTCCTGTCAGAAGTGAGGTGTTCCTGAAGTGCAGACTGGATTGCCACGTGATCAACTACAACTAGATGGTCAGAGAAGGATCAAAATGTGTATGAGCATTTTAAAGCCTGGCCCCATGAAACTGTTTTGCAAAGAAAGGTAACACTGAACAGTGCTTTTAAAGACCTAAAAGCAGCCTCTATGAACACAGAAGAATTGAGAACTCACTCCTATTGTTATAACGGCCCTTTGTTTTGATACAAAACAAAGAGGTGTTAGAAGAAAGTCTGTGAAGACTAGTTTGTTGGAATTAAATCCCAGAGTCCTAAGTGAAGACTGTTAAGGAATCTAAGAATCACTGTGGCCCAAAGGGCACATCTGTGTATAAGCACACACACACACCTGCACTATTCTCTTAGGTTCAGTAGGACACAGCCTAAGAGAACCTCCTAACCCAAAATGGACACGACACCACATCTCCCCAAGCAGAACACACAGTTGTTCTGAGTTAGCTTGAATAAACAGAAAGCAAGTATAATGTTACTCCAGATAAACTGAAAGGTAGTCTACTTGCTTGGCCGTGGATTATTAGACACCAGCCATTCAAAAGAAAGAAATTTTACAAGACACAAGTTTGTGCATAATATTGCAGAATTATACATAAAACAGGCACAAAGGACTTGACCATACAGACTTGATCATTTTGTACCTGAAATGAACTTGAATTAAAAAACATTTTATTGAGGCATTGCCAATTATCAAGTGTTAAATCTGTGAAAAAGAAAAGAAACCAAAATGAAAGGTAGAGTAAGAGAGAGAGATTTTATGAAGACAGGAAATCCCAACATTTAATAATGCCACCAAGAGCTAAGCATTGCTAAGACAATTGGCAATATTTGCTAAAAATGTGAATATGTAAATCATTGGGCAAGCCAAAACCATTAATGTCTTTCCTCAGACTCTTAAATAACTTGTTTTGGGGACAAATACATGCTCTGCGGTTTTGAAGAGGGTATGAGTCTGCTTCAAAAGTTACCACGAAAGCCTAGCAAAAAGACTGAAATACAGCACACAACAAGCACTCATTTACATTTTAATGACTATAGCTCTTTACCTTTTGGGGACCTCAGTTTGCAATTAAAATTTAAATTTAAGAACTCATACGGCACATCAGTAACTACTATTTGTAGTCTCTTAAGTTACAATGCAGCTGTTCATGATTTTATAAAAAGCATCACATGCTTTCAGAAATGAATCCAACACAGAGCTCCAATCAAATCTGTAGAAGAAACTTCAAAAAATCCCAAAGACAAGGTACTTTGTATAAGCAGTGGTCAAGAGACATTTCTGAATCTGAAGGGAAATATTGTTTTAATTTGTGAATCATCCATTTACAAAAGATTATAATAAAGCAATGCATGTCTCCCACTACAATATCCGTATCTTTTAGTGAGAGTTTTACTAATGCTTTTATTTGTCCAAGATTTAAGGTTAATATAATTTTCTAAATTTCTTTCATCAGTACTAATGGATTACAGATTAAAATAACCAGGAAATGAGTGATCTTACCTAATACAATACAATCCCATAAGAAATTATATTTTAGTAGCTAAAAGAATCCCCCTCACACTTGGAGAACTTGGGTGATATAACAGTGCTAATTGACTTTGAAGTCAGAGGATCTAATGTAGCTGCACACTGCATGAGTTCAAGGATTAACGATCTTGTTTCTAGAACAGATTTGCTGGGTCCACATCAAATTCTTAGCTAAAAGAGTCACACAGGGAGAGGTGAGAATTATTTTATCAAAAAAGAAAGAATGGAGAGAAATATGAAAGGAATATTCAATGAAACAACCCAGCCTAATTCAGTTTTTTAAACAAACTGGAAAGAATGCAGGAGTCTAAACACCGATCTCCTATCTCATGGTGAACAGAACACAGCTGCCACTGAAAAGTCAACTTAAAACAAATATGCTAGATTAATCACTGACCCAGCTAATTCATTATTCTATTCCAGAGCATTAGTTTTATGTATATCAGCCAAAAACTGTCACATTTTGTGTTACCTAGTATATTGAGATATTGCTACATCTATGAATCTTGTGACTTAGGTTTTTAATGTTCTACATTGATGGAGTACTTTTAAATGACAAATATTTAAGAACAGTTTTATAAAGATCAATTTCAAAATATACGTAATATGTGAATTAATTCTAGAGTACAGCATTTATAATAGAGCAATTTCTTTTTAAGGGAAACTTATCAGTAAGAATATTTCAGGACTGAATTTAAAAGAGAAACTGTGGTCTGTTACCAGACTTATCACAAGAAACTGTATCAGAAAAACCTAATAGACATCCTTGGCCATAGCCACAAAAACATTTATTAGTTTGGTGTGAGATAATCTTGCTGAAGACCAGACTTTTTCATCCTCTTGCTGAGGACTACATTTTTTTCATCACTTCTCACTCTTTTTCTTTCCTAGTATATACAAATATATTCCACATGTAATGATTCTCACATTTCAGACACACAGGTGTACTCAGCAACTGTTTAGAGCTAAAGATTATATAACCAGTAATTTTGAAAGAAACTTTGATAGAGAAGGACCATAGAATATTGCATTTAGTAACCATGCACAGCTTCTTCCAACTATGTAGCTTTTACAAACCTTTATTAATTCAACTAATTTCAGTCCTTAACTATTTTAATATGTGAATCTCATAATAAAAAATCCAACCACAACATAAAAACCAACAAAACAACACTGTTCATCCCTTGGCCAAATAAAACATAATCCAGAAATAGTTCAACACACATCAATTCTGTGGGACTAAGCCAAGTGACAAAACAATTTACACAGGTACTTAAAGGTCAAGACTTCACAGTTACACATGGGAGTAACATACACTGATCCATGTAATGCTAACATATACACAGTCCTGCCATTAACAGTGCCATTTCGTGTATATTCTGGAAAAAAACCCACAAACACACCCAAACGAACTTTAACAAAACCCTCACAGAAGCTATGGAAAAGGATTCAGTTATTTGTGATAAGACATTGTCACTGACAGGCTACACAGTTCAATGAAGCCTACAAAGACAATGCTTCAAAAGCAGCAGCATGACCTTCAGACAACCTAACTTCCATAGCAAATGTCCAAGTGAAAAGTTGAAATAAAACCACTTCTTGAATGTAAATGTCTTAGGATGGAGACATGAAATACTGTTTCTGTTAGAAGTTAAAATAAAGGAGAAAATCTAAGTATTCTGAGATTAATTCTGGTGTGAAGACAAATACCAGGTGGAAGAATATATTCTACTGCGTTTTAAAATTTCTAAGTATGCTCCTAAAATATATCCCATCTTCCAATCTGTTCTAATACCCTAGCAGTAAATTTGGTCAAGTTAAATTTAGATTGAGTAGCTGCAGAAATTGGTGATGAAAAGACAAAAGAGAAATGGAAATGCACTGCTCAGTCCTTTATTAATTCCTACTGTAACAAAGAAAAACTGGTAGTCAAAACACAGATCCTACTTGAAAAACAATGAAATTTACCCAGCCATTAAAAAAAGTAAGCTATATGATTAATGGAATGTAAGTATTTGAGGAGGTTTAGATAGCAAGAATTGAAAGGAAAAAAAACTAGTCACAATTTTCAAGCTTTTCTTTGGTGCCATTCCAAGTCTTTGGAACATGTTTCACGGTGTGCACACGGCAGAAATTGAAGGCCTTTCCTTTCAAGGACCTACACATGAAGATAACTGAGGACATAAGGCAGGCTGGAGTCAGGCTAACAGGTTGACCTTTTCCTTCAGACCTATGGCTCAAATGAGCACTTAACTGTTACAAATCCAAACCATAAAGGAGCTGAGTTAATAGGCAACAACAGCTGGGAATGTTTTTATGTTTGCTAAATTTGAACAGTCGTAGAGATAATATGGACTCCTGTGCTAAGGAAGTTAATGTCCTCACACCCCTGAAGTAGGACAAGTAAATTAAAGAATTGTTATTTTGACATTCAGTGGAAAAGAGAAAAGAGCTTTGCTCTGGTCTTGTAGTCATTCATCTCAACTGTGTGGGGAGAGGTGGCAGAAAAGGGTACAAAGTAGTGCAACTTATGTAAATTGTAACCTGTTTTAAAACCTTTTCTTTCCCACTGTTTGTCAGCCAGCCTTCACACAGGAAGCTATGAATACCTCCCATAGTAGATGGTTACATGCCATTTGTGCAATTTTTAATTCTAAAGTTAGATTAGTATGTATGTCTAACTGTGCCCAAACTACAGTATCATGGAGTACAGTATTAGGGTCCTCATTAGAGGAAAAAAACCCAAAATAACCATAGTACTGCCATCACCTAAGTTCTTCCCTAATTTATAAGAAAAGTCCAGTTTGAAATTTCTCATAGATTCTTTTCCTGTAGTTTCTTCCCACCAGACACTGATGGTACTGATTTTCCTTTTACACTACTGTATTCCATTCTTGTTAGTTGACTGTCATTATACACTGATAAAACAATTATATGGTAGGATCTGTGAAAATAAAGTCATTCCGTAAGTGCACAAGGTAATTTCATCTATCAGTTATTGGAGACCAGTTCTATGAGTCTCAGGTCAATGCAACTTTACTGATATAATATACTAAATTTATGACTACTTGTAAGAGTACTTAAAAGTACATTTTGTCATTCAGCTGTGACAGTATTTCATATTTGAAGGAATACTAGTGGCTATACTTACCCTGGACTTGAGGGAACCTTCCCAATTTTCATCCACATACCTCTAGGACAGCTCCTGCATAAAGCTGTAATAATAAAAAGAAGATGTTAATGACAAAAGTAATCTAAATTATTAGTTTTTTTATGGTGTGCTACCTGTTGAACTATTTTTCTCTGAGGAGGCAATATACTACTATGTTGATGCTAATTACAAGTAAGATCCTAAACACAATCACAATTCTAGACCTGTCTCTGATTTATGCAACAACTGACTGTTTATTCAAGATACATGAAAATTTTCATTCATTACACTAAAAATGTAAAAACTTAAAAAAAGAGAATTTGAGATATACTGCTGGTATAAGCAAAGCTTCATTTAAATAAATTCAGTTGGACATTTTACAATGGAAACTATTGGCTTCCCTCCCAGAGATATTAACACTACATGAAATTTTGGTTTCCACTTTAAATCTAACTTGGACAGTAAAACACTGCTTATAATAAAGATAAGGCAGTGACTTTAAACTTCTCATTTGGGCTATTGGTTGATTTTAATTAATTGTGTTTGCAGAAAGAGGACAGATCACATTAACAGGCCTTAGGTGAAGTAATATGTACACGCTGGGTTAACTTTGATACTTGCACTTAGATGTCAAACACGTCTGTCAGCTACGCAAGATACTCAGATTCAATCTTCTTAAAATACAAGTTACTTTCAATTTTATATATCTGAATTTAAAAACCCTCCACCTAATTATCTTGCATACTGTCGTATTTTTAAAGTATTTTGCAATTTTTTGCCACATGTAAATGATTCTATAGTTTGCTGAATTTTAAATAAATTAACAACAGATTTTCCAGCTACTAAAATAGAACTTCTTACTCTACAGTCAAACATGTTAATATTACACATAGTATATATACTATATATATAATACTGTATACCAAAGCACATCCTTCTAAGCCTTAAACTCCACTGTTTATAGATAAGCAAACAGAATGAGCTTAATTTAAAAATTTTTAATTCATTAGCTTCCATAGACAATTAAAACCTCGGCTTCCATTTTCTTTTAGACAGTGTTTCCATAACAAATGTGCAAGTCAGGATATAGAAAAATATAACCTTACTGAAATTAAGTAAATTCACATTTCACTTAAAACATGAACTGTGAACACAAGTAATAAAAAGTACCCTTCATGAACCACTCTGAAAAACCAAACCACACACATGATAGGACAGAAATCTCAAAGACAATTTTATTAACATTTTGTCGCCTATTGTATGGAAGCATTATGGACAGCCAGAAACACATCTTCATTTCTGAATATCCAGATTCTGAATTCAGGTCCAACTCAGTATTTGCTTAAATACTTCAAATTAGAACTTAAGAAATACTCTAATCATTTGCAGAGAAATTACAATTTCTCTCTTGGCGTGAACTAATCAGTAATCATTACTTCCATGGGAAAATGAAAAGAGAATGTTACGCTGCATTATCTGTTCAGAACAGTATCTCAGAAATTTACTTAACTACAGATACTTTTTCAACTAAATATTGTATTTAAGATAAAAACCTAAGATTTTACTGTTAAAACCCAGAACAACTATGAAACAATACGCAAGAGATCAAAAATATCAGATTCTTTTAAAGCTTTTTCACCACCAAAATAAAGGTTTTAATTAAAAAAGGCAGTGATAAACAGCTCAGATACTAGCTTGCATAATTAAAGTTGCTCTGGAATTAAAACATGAAGTAATTGCAAAGATGGAGGAAACATTGAATAGTGGTTTATAGACTTCACTTACCTTGTCTCTGTCATTCTTTAAAAAACCTCCAACAATAATTCTATCAGCTATCCGAGATTTAGGTATTCCTTTGCACACTCACTAATCCACTGAACATTTATACTGATTTCTCTGACACTGACAGTTGTCTGCATTTTTCTATCAAAGTCAGTATAAAGAAGCAGACAAAGGAATAAATAGCCTTCTATCTAGTTAATTAACTATTTTAAATAAGTCTATCATGAGCTAAGTACACTCAAATTTAGGACAACAGTAAAATGAGCATTTTTGAATTCTCATTACTGCAAATAATTCTTAGTTATTTTCCTTCCAAACAAGGATTTTTATGGAACAAGATCACTGTAGGAATCTAAAATATGTAACACATTTTGTAACTACTCACTATTCCCACTTTGTAACTCCTGGCCAATATCTGATAGAAATCTAACAAAGAAAACAGCTCAATCATTGATGTCTAAATTTTGAGCTTGTAATTCTGCCATAATTGAAACCCAACTGTTCTGGTACAAAAAGGTTTAGATTCATGCTGGGACAAACAGCTGCTCGCCCGATGGCTAGACCAGAAAAAAAGAATCAACTGGCTTCATTTATAACTCTAAACAAAGGTGTCTTTTGCAAAAAAACACAGGTTTATTTGCATCACTTAAACCACCACAAAAACCCAGTTGTTAATATCTGCTGCTACTACCATCTCATTGTGTCCAGAGCAGATGTTCTCCAAATTTCCTTGTGAAGGCAGTCACTATGTTCAAGTATTAATACAAATGACATGTATCACTCAGCATGGAGGCACACAAACATCTCGAGTCAGTTCATTACACAATGCTTAACTCATGAGTCAGTTCATTTTACAGTAATGCTTCACTTGTTTTAGTGCTCATGAGAGTGAGTTTAGTATTACAAGCAAAGAAATAAGGACTCTCTAAACTATTACTAGTGTCCATGTTAACATCCAATACAAGTGTTGTTATGATTTCCAGGCTGATTCATGTCTGCATCATAATAAGAATTTAGGATTTTTTACAACATTCTAATAGCCATGTTTTCTAAGGTTATAGGGACAATATCTGAACTTTTCCCTCATCTTTTCCAAAGCATCAACTTGAGTTCATTCAAAAGATTTTGTAAAGCATCTGAAACTCTTGCAACAGTTCATACTGATGTAATCAAGATAGCTCTTCACAAGCGAGAAGATGAGAAGAGAAACTACATTATCGGTAATGTCTGCTTTAATGATGAAGGGGAGTGCTAATTATAGCAGAATAATACCATTTATATAAGAACTGTGCTAGTCAAAAATATGCATTGTAAAAATAAGGAACTTTAACTTACATGAAAGAAAACATTTCACCTGCCATTAGGAAGGGAACTGAAGCAATTTCTACAAGACACAATTCTAGCAGTGCTTCATTTATACATTGATATGTATTGTTATCACAGTTACTCACGATGAAGACTCCAGAAGAAAAGTTACATTCCTGCTACGCTACCATTAACATTTACAACCAAACGAGAATTCAGATCAAACTGAACTGCAAAATGTGGTACTGAACAAGAGATCGCTCCTTGATCATAATAAAATTATGTTAGATCAAAGGTGACAGTTTCATAAAATACAGCAAATTATACCTAATTTTACTTCTATGACACTTAGGCTTTGCACACTGCCTTCTTCTAACTACTGACTAAGGGTGACCCTGGCTGGCACAGTTTACCAAGTGTCGCTCAGACTGGATTTGTACATCTGTTTGGAATCAGCTGAAAAAAATCCAGTACCAGCATGTCTTAAAACATGCAATGAAACAGGCTGTTAAGGCAGAGCCACAAATGGGTCAACAGCTACTTCATGGCACCTGGATTCTCTCTGATATCTGTGTATTGTCCTCTCCTAATACCGAACAGTTTAAAAAACATAGTTAAGCTCTGAGAACAAGCAGTACAGCAAACTTATAACTACAGCTAAACCTCTAGAATTTTCACTGGCCTCAGGTACAAGACGATCTTCAACTAAATATTTAGTAACAACTCCCCTTCCAATTCGAACAATGTTTCTATGAAATTCACTGCAACTCTAATTTCATATTAGCATATAAGCAGATGTGCAGAAGAGAGCTCCTCATCTCCTATCAACTTGCAAAAAATTTCAGGAAAAATATGGATACTATTGTTCTTACCGGCCCAAGTTCCTTAGTATATGCAAAATGGTACTAATGAAAAAGCAGCTAAATGATCTCTTTCATGAAAGCATGCAAATTAATTTTTACTGTGCTCCATCCACCCACCCAGAAAAGCAAAACAGGTTAATTAATATTTGTTCTTCTGAGAAATTTACAACAAAAAGAGATTATGTTGCAAGTTTCTTCTGCTTTTTCCTAAGCTCTTCTAACTAGCAGTTAATTTGTGATTTTTACTAGAAAACTAATCTTCTAAACTAGAAAACTTTAAAAGAATATACATTGAGATATGAACTATGAAATATTTTCTATGGAAGAGAATGCACTTATATGGACAGCTCAAGATTCTCAAAACCACTCTTGTCTTTTCTTTTCCTGGAGGCAGAACATGAGTAAGAATCTGTGGGTTAACAGGGAGCAGCCAGAAAGCCTCACTACCAGAAACATTATGAATTACCGCTCTGTAATACAGAAAGCCAAGAAAGTCACTGCTACACACACACATCATTCTGAACTGATGTCATCAGGAAATTTAGCAACAAAGCAACTTCTCCCATTGACAGCTCATTATCCTGTGAAGGAAGATGTCTAACTAAACAAGAGCTTGGAAACAGAGTCTAACAGTCAAAAACCAGTTATGTGAATCAGTGCTACTCCTATGATTAGTGATATGTATTACAGGCAAATTGTTCTGAACAAAGATGAAGCAGAATCTCAGCTCTCATTTATTTGTGAAGGAAATTCCAACTGAATTTAAGGGTGAAAAAAAAAGTCACAATGATGGTGTTTAAGCACTGAAATAATTTACTTAGAAAGACTGGATAATCTGAATTCTTGGAGATCCTCAGAACTTTGAGTAGGAGACTCAAAGGAGACTTTTTATTCTGTACATGCAAAACATAGTCGCGCATTACTACTACATTCTTCAGCATACAGAAAATGTGTCATCTATCACTATTTTATATAGATGTGTCATCTATCACTAATTTTGTTAAATTGTATCCTCCTTGCAGGATTCTATAAATGTTTTTGCTCTTTAAATCCAATAACCACCAAGAAGTTCCAAAACAACTCCTGCTCTTGGCAGCCTATTTTTATTAACTTTGGTCTCTGAAATAGTTTGGTGTAAGGTCATGTGAGCAAGAGATCTGGCACAAGGGTGAGAGGGAAAATGCAGAAGTTGAGCAACCATCAACTTTAGACTTCCGGAGCTGTAGCCTGGATTAGGTGGTGTGAATACCCAAAGGGAGTGGGGGTGGAGAGCAGAGCTGAATAGAGAAGGGTGACAGGAAAAGGGCTCCTATGCACAGGCTCTCACTTGGACTTAGTCAGAATTATGCAAGGGAAAGAGTACAGGTAGGAAGTTAACAGGTTAAGTTTCAATTCTGGAATATACCATCCGATTCTATCTAAGCACCTACTTACCTCTAGATGTAGAATCCCTGAACATCTCTTTTATTCTCCAGAGTCTGTGCATTTGTTAAAAAATAAAGCATCTTAGAGTTCCAAAGAAAACATTGAGAACAAGTCTCATAGATAGTATTTGACCTTGCGCATTTTATTAATTTTGAGACTTTTTGAAGTTTCTTCAACAACTGTAGTCAAATGCCAGTACTTTATCTAGATGAAGGTCAGCCTTAATTAGCGAAACCTATTCCATTCACCAGCACAGATGCATATCAACAACTGAAACTTGCATTTAGCAAATTCACATTTATAGTTCCCCTAACCATTTTTTTTTCACTGATAAGATCAGATAGAGCTCTTCCATGGGTAAGGCTTACCCTATTACAGACAGATAACATATTTTATCTTAGTTTATCTGACAGAGATGAACACTTGGTCAATCTGAGCCAAACAAAAGACAGTAAATTTCTGTCTTAGGCACTGACTTGCTAGCAGCACCTTCCTTATCTAGCACTACTGCTTGTCAACATTAATTTTCATTGCCAATAACATCATGTACAGAAGGAAGAGTGTACATGGTACAGTTCTTGAGAAGGACATCCACTGCAGCACATTTTTAGTACGAGGAATGGTTGTGAATAATATTTTGAAGCAACAGTACTGGTAAGAGACTTTTTCAATTACAGAGAACAGCATCATCTCAGTTCTGCTACCTTCGCTATCAATACAGCCCATTAAATCATTCCCATATGAACTGTATGGGGCACTTAGTTAAAAGCAAATTTTGAAAGGAGATCATATGACATATTAGTCTTAGTTACAGAGTTCTGATTATTTACTTGAATGTTAAATAAAATATGCTGTCATTGAATCACACTATTTTTGATGTCACACTTGCTAGAAGACCAATGAATTTGAACCATTTTTGTGTAGCATGTTAAAAATAAGGAATACAGTTATGTAAAAACACAATTTGATTTTTTATGAAGTAGCCAAGAGACTTTACAGAATACATCAAAAGACAGAAAAAGATGGGGGTTTTGAGAAACAGTTAGAAGAAGTAAACTAAAATTCTAATTAATTTCTGTAAGCATTGATATGACTTACACTTAACTTTACATCGCTGAGATGTTAATGAATTCTAAGTAGTTCTCTGTTTTTAACTATTGAGTTGAAAACCAGAAGTTCCAATGAGTGTGGAACTATTCACATTAAGAGCCTCCAGCAGAACAAGCAGGCAGTCAACAGTAATTTGAGTGTAGCACTTTAATTAGTGAAATGAAAAGAAAAAAAAACCAAACCTGAAAAATGAATGTAAACTGGGTCACACAGGAGTAGCCAGAAGCATTAAAAGCACTTCAGGTTATTCTACTTCCAGTAATTATTGTGAGTTCTGTAAACTATTTTTTGATTTTTAAAAAGTAAGTCTGAACAAGAATGTCACCATATTCCTCCTTATAATTCATAAGAGCACATTTAAGAATTCTACACATGTAAAAGGGTAGAGTCTTAAGAAAGCTTTCGATTGGTTTTGATGGTTTTTTTTAATAGAAGAGGCACCTAGTCATTACACCTTATGTCATGTTTTCTAAGCCACCAAACACTTTAACATCATAACATAACAAATACTTGACAGTAGGAATTTAAAATGCTAAAGTTCAACACATATTAGTGAGCAAGATATATTTCAAAGCTCCATTTAGATATATTGATAACTTTTATGGGTTGTAGCAATCCTGCACACTACAACTGTGAAATTTAATGTATTGCAAATTTTATCAGAGTTGAATTTTAAAATCCATTGGGATTTTGACACGCATATATTGTTGAGATAAATCTAAGATTATAATACACAATTAATGGAATATGCTTATAGCTATGTCTGAAATGATCACACAGCCTAAGTGAAGCTGCAGATGGAGTGCAGCTATTTTCAGCTACTGCAAAATATGGACAATCTCTTCCTGCTACTACAATTTCACGCACAGTTAGCTTCACCTCCATTTCATCCTTCTATGTTTTACACACCAGCAGTACTCTGCATCTGACAGACTGAGGCTTAAAACTTGCAGCTGTCTAAAGCAATACTGTTTAGGCTAGCTTCTGAATTAGTGTGAGACTCCATACAAAATCTCAAGAGGAGGAGAAAATAACCAAAACATTTTTTCATTTTACCCACATCCAATTATGAAGTAATTAAAAAATTTCACTGGACAGGTGTCAGCAGAAGTTCAGAGCAAGACAAATTCTGTGTAACAAGAGTATCTCACAGCTATTTTCCACAATGTCAATTCACAAACTACTGGACCAATAAGAAAAGCAGGATTAATAAATAAACTGCTTTCAAGGCTATGAAACAATTCAAATCTGTGAACATCTCATTTGAGGCTGCACTGATACTATGCAGATGAAGTATTTTTAGGCCTGAGGGTATTTCACAGACCATTTGTGAAAAGCAGCAATTACATAAAAATTCCCAGATAGATGTGCTACAACCTTTAATTTTAAATTCTTGTTTAGAACTCAGACACAAGTCATGCAATAAACTAACTCCTGCTTTCCCTATTTCAAGTATTTGCCACATACTTGCAAAGAGAATTAAACTTCTGAAGCCTGTCCTGGAATTCCAACAGTTTGCAAGTCTGTTTGTAGCACAGACTACCAACTGGCTGTGCCACCTCATGGGAACCAATACCTGCTCACATACTGAGCAAGCTACGTCACGTACTGGAATCCTGGTTCAGAGAAGAAAGATTCATGTCCTTGGAGGATGTTCAAGCATGTAGTCATAGCTTTAGCAAAACCCAGAGCACTACTGCCCTGGAACTCAGCAACATGCCAGGCTGCTAATTAGAAAGCCAAACATCTTACATTGAGATGCAGGTTTTCAGAGTAAAAATTCTACAAGCAAGAGCGTAGGGAAAAAAAGCCTTTAAAAACTTTCAACATCCATTCAGTCTTTACTATCAAATTTTCATTAGAACGAAGATTTCTGTGGTAATGGAAAAAAAAGGGGGAAAGGAAAAACTAGCAAAAGGCAGCATTCCGTTTTTCTATTCTGCATGCATATCACGGAAATTCTTGTTTAGCAAGAAGCTTCTATAAATTACATTGTTAGTTTTTATGTAATAGTAAAATCTCAAGCTCAATTACAGGCACCTGTTACAACCAGCACTATGTTAAAACACAGGTCAATCCAAACTGTGATGATTCTGAATACAATCTGTTATAATATTAACAGTCTCCAAACACGAATTTTCCCCTGGCTAGTCTTCAAGAGAAGTTACTGAGTATAAGTTTAAAAAAAAAAAAAAAGTAAAACCTCCAAACAATCACCAAATCTGAAATATAAATTTCCAAGCAATAGTAACAGAATAAAAAATTTCCACTTTCTGAAACAACATTCATAAGAAAAAATAGAAATGATGATATAATAAACCATATAATTATAATGTTATAACAATCCAATATTTCTATTCACGCACACAATATGGAAAGCCTGCATTCAAATCCAGATACGAAAATGTATGAAAAGACTATCATAATCACTCCTATAATTCAAACTGATGCCTACCATATTAGCTCCAAATCTCAAATATCATTTGTATTACATTTCTTCAGAAATGTCACAGAAATAAGAAAAGATAAAGAAATAATAAAAATGTACATTGTTCACATTTACTACAAAACCCAAGCAGAAAATGAAACTGGGTAAACCAACACAAACAGATTAAAACCAACAACTTGTGACATACAATTTCTTGCTTCCTGTGAATATACAAGGAGATCTGGTTCGTTATGAAGGAATTTGTCAAACAACCTTGAGACCCTGTCCAGCTCTATGCTATTTATTTTACTACATTGATCACGACTAAAAGAAAAAAAGTTTTCAGACTAACAATACTTACAGTGTGAAGTCCTTACCACAAAAGGGCATTTGCTTACCCTTACACGAAGTGTGATTACCAACACAATGAAATATAGGTCTGATTAAGGAAATTCAGAAAAATGTCTATTGATTTAATTTCTGTTATTTGATCCAACTTCTATAAACACAGTGTTTACAGCACTAAGTATGTAATTCATAAGTTGCTAAGACATTTTCTTCTCAGAGCTTATATTGACAAAAATGCAATGTAACTCCTGAAGCTTATTTTCCCATCAAATGACAACAGAAATTCTCCTGCTCCATAAGTTCTTGTGCTACATTTTATGCACAGAGGCAATACTCTAAGAATATTAGGTGAGCAATTTAAAGCATGCTCTCCTTATACGAGGACAGGAAGCCTTCCTGCTGCTGCCAGCACAACTGTTACTAAGCACACTGGAGACTCTTTCTATTTTGGCCATTCCCTGTTAGTACATTTTATTAGACTTTATTCTGAAACTTCAGGTTTTGTGTATGTATAGATAGGTACATGTTTTTTTTATATAT